>BQKZ01006152.1:10225-38007 GCA_036244855.1 Temnopleurus reevesii | reverse complement strand
TCCCCGTGTGTAATGATTGGAGGGCCCGATCGATGTTCGGCTTCAGTGCGGTGTTCATTCTATGACTTTGCAGCATGCTGTGCGCAGCAATGCTGTGCTTTGCAGTCGCATTAATGAACTTAGGCTAGCTACTGTGTACAAAATCTATGGTCTTTTAAGTTTTATGGAGATCAACAAAGTCTGCTGACTATAAACGTTAAATGAATGCAAGTCAGTGTAAGGAGGGGCCAGGGTGGACTATTTTACAAGAGTGCTGTAGATTCCTAGACTGCCTCCTTCCTTTTTCATATATGATACGAGTATGTCACGGGTATGTCCATGGCATTAACATTTTCCTTCAGTCCTTTCTCTGAACGGTGAAGATTCGCTGTTGACTTGCCATTGTGACATTTTATGCTGGGTTGAACAAAAATGAAAATAGAGCCTAAAGTTTGTTTAATGCGTTGATGTTGTTGGCATATTGATGTTTTAACAGGGAGATTATATTATGTCTCTCTTATCTGAAGAAGAATACGATATGCATGATGATCATGATAAATCATGATTCGAAATGGAATGATGCCAAGTCAGCGTCATGAGCACCGAAAAGGTGGACCTCTGCATTATAAAAGTAGCCTAACCCACTAATATTATTATTATTATTATTGTTATTTATTGTGTATTTTGTATGCTGGTATAACATGGTCTACTCGTGATAGACTACATTAAAGTAAAATAAAGTAAGTACTGTATAGCGGGATAATTTTGATGTGTTAATTTGGTTTTAACCCAATTTCTTGGGGTATTGAATTCGCAGGTACAATCCATGAAAAAAGTATTATCCCCAGACCTAACTCATATGGATTTTTTTTAAGAAACAGAAAGTGATAACTGCTACCAAAGAATTCTTTTAAATGCCCAAATGATTTATTATATATCTATAATTTATCTATAATTCATAGAATGACCATATAATGCCAACTTATTATGGAGATGATTAGAAACGCAAATGCGATTGAAACATTGAAAGTGAAATGTGCCACTTCAAAACGCAATGCAAGAAGTACTGCATATCTTAACTTTTCATACAAATTCTTGAGGATTATTTTCGCGGGTCTAAAATCAGAGTCAGCAATTTTATCATGAGAAGGGTGAAAATTAAACCCGCAGAAATTTTCCACTATACAGTAAAGTGTGTAGTCCATTTATATAAGGAATCGCAGAGTGCAAGTGAATGTGAGCTACATGTAGGGGGATCTGACCACTTGGAGAGGAAGTTCCTCCGTCTCACCCATTGTAACCTCATCCTTTGATGCCCAAAGCAAGAAATGGAATTGTGCTGCACCCGACCCAGGTGAGGGAAATGGGAACAGCAGGAAGAAATTCTTTATAATGCGGAGCACTGTAATGGCTGCCTGCTAAAGCTGGTTAATAATAGTGAGTGTAAAAGTTTCAGTGCCATGATATGCACTGATAAGGTGGTCCAGAGTGCTACATGTATACAAGTACCCATTATTATTATTATTATTATTATTGTTATTATTATTATTATTATTATTACTATTTATATACTTTGTATATGTAAAAGAAGGTCTACTCCTAATAGACTATATTAAATTAAAATGAAGTAAGTAAAGTATGTAGTCTATTTCATGGCAAGAATTGAAGAGTGCAAGTGAAAGTGAGCTAGAGTGATCTGACCACTCTGAGAGGAAGTCCCACCATCTCACCGACCCGTAACCTCATCCACAGTCTCACTTACCCCTCTGATCAGACATAACCATCTCCACTCTGATCACTTATATAATACCATCTGATCAGACTGTGATCGTGTGTTGTAGTCACTGTGTGTTCATGGTGTAGTGGTTCGGATTCTCGCCTCTTAACTAGAGGGTCGGTGGTTCGAATCTCTCCCAGGGCGTTAATTTCCTTCAGCAAGAAATTTACCCATAGTGTGCTGCACTCAACCCAGGTGAGGTGAATGGGTACCGGCAGGAATTTATTCTTCTAAATGCAGAAGCGCCTACTTGGCAGCTATGCTATGGCCGGGAAATAATATTAGATAATTTGTCTCGCGCCTCTGAATAGGTGACTAGAGAGATGGTGTGTTTAAATGCTATATATTATTATTATTATTATGCAGCTCTAGGCAGGTGCTATCCGAACACAGAGTCCTAAACTGGACTAAGCAGGAATTGAAGAGTGCAAGTGAAAGTGAACTAGAGTGATCTGACCACTCTGAGAGGAAGTCCCACCGTCTCACCCGTCGTAACCTCATCCTTTAATGAAAGTGATATCAGCGATCTCCTTGCTCTTTTAGATGAGGTTCTCGTTCCAAACGTCGCTGTCAAATGGGATTTTCTCATGATTCCTCCCTATAGTGATTCGTCTCTTTTGTCACTGCGGGTCGGCCAGCCGGCCTGCTGCACCCGTGGTTGGGATGCTATGGGCCAATATGATGCTAGTCTGGAAGTAGCCCTGGATGGTGTTTCACCAAGATAAGAAAGACTTTACGCACGAATTTATGTTCGACTGGTAGCCCTTCTTGTGCGTATAATTCATAATAGTACGCGCATTCAGCGCAAGAAAGAAAAGTTGTGCGTAACTTTAAGAACGACTTGGTGAAACACCGCCCTGGTCACATAGAGGCCCTGAAGCAACACGATTCAAAATGACTCTTTGTTAAGTCACAGTTAACTGCCTCAGAAAAAAGGGTCGAGTTGAATCGTGTTGCTTCCGGGGCCCTATGTGACCGGGGCTTAAAGGCCCAATCTTTGCAGATATTGTATCTCATGGATATTTTGTTTTCTCATATGTGTAGTAATGAATTTACTAACTTTTCACTCATTGCAATGTCAACAGACTTGTTTACAATGATCAGCTGACATTAATTTGTATGGATTTTAATGAATTTGCCAAACATTTTTCAATTTTCTAAAATATTTTCATTTACAGAAAAATACAGGGCCATATACCCATACTTGTACCAGTGTCAGATATATAGTTTAAAAAATGATTTCCAGTGAGTTTAATAAGATATTAAACCCTCCACACGCCTTGCGATCGACTGTGATTCTTTGGGAAATGAATTATATATCATAGTATTACCTTTTTACAAATTAGATGATATGTACTACCTGATCACTGTTCTGAATACATAATAAGCACATAATATTTTTGTCAGCTTTGTACCAGGGACAAGAGCCATTTTTACATTTCAAATTGTAGAATTGTTCGAATTTTAAGACTGCTATAATGTTATGACTCCGATCTGATATGATCTTCCCTACGAAGCTTGCAGTATATCATTTTTTTCTTTCTTACTATTTCTATGTACACTGTTTATGATATTCAAAATCTAAATAAAATACGAGTATACCTTAGATGTTTGAATGTTTCCTGCAATTATGCTACACTTTTCCCTGAAATCAGGTTGCAGACACACCGTATAGTGTTTGTTTGCAATTTACAGGTGTAGGCCTTCTTAGGGAAGTGAAGATTTTGAGTGGGAGTAGAGGTGTATCGTAATTGAAATATGAGACTGATAAAAGAAACTAACGAAGTTCTATTTGTAGCGTGCATTGCTCCTCAAATTTTGTTTGTTTATTTATTCACACACAACTTTCTGTTTNCTTAGGGAAGTGAAGATTTTGAGTGGGAGTAGAGGTGTATCATAATTGAAATATGAGACTGATAAAAGAAACTAACGAAGTTCTATTTGTAGCGTGCATTGCTCCTCAAATTTTGTTTGTTTATTTATTCACACACAACTTTCTGTTTACATCATTGTACAACATGTACATCTTTACGATATGCCTTGTTTTTCACCGTAATTATTCCTTATTTTTTGCAAACATGAGACATATTCAGGACAAAACATTACATTACATTATGTTCTGACTAATAGCCTGTGGATATCTGTTTTTATAATCGTAAACACCTTTAAGTTCAGCTTTTTGTGTTATCACTTTCAAACGGATGAAAACCAAGATCTTGAAAAGTAGGTCAATCCATCTCTAAGGAAAGACATTGTTTACATTGAACCCTCAATATGTTGTGAAACCAGCCCCATGATTAAAAGCAATCCTGCCACTTGTATTACACAGTGATGACAACTTGACATTGATACCCCGAGGCACGAGAGGATTCGGAACGCAAGATCAGGAAGTATTGATTGCTGCTGTGTTATTATCTGCTGTCAGACCACAGCAGGTCATGGATCTATAAAAAAAAGGAAAGGCGATTTTAGAATCTTTTGTTAACTATACCTTTCTGAAGCTATTGTTTCCTTCCCAGTGAGCATAATCTGTGTCTGTTTCGGTTGTTCGCACTGGATGTCTTTCCCCTTTTCTATTCAATTTATTTTTCTTCTAATAGCATTAAAGACTTTTCTTTCTTTTGTGGTATTGATTTGCTTCACCAAAGAGTTGGACTGATACAAGGGCATATGACAGCGTCACTGTGAGCAGAACGTACAAAGGGTTAGGCCAAACAAAACAGCTGCATTCAGAATGGAAATACAACTGTACACAAAATAAATTTCCATCCCTCTTATTCTGCTGAGAAATGTCAAACATTTCCAAAATTTCCAAATGTTCAAACAGGCTTTACAAAAGAGTTGGACTGATACAAGGGCATAGGGCAGTGTCATAAGTAGCCTGTACAAAGGGTTTTGAAAAAAAGTAAACAACTGCATTCACAATAGTAAGATACAAATGTACACACAAAATAAATGTCCATCCCTCTTATTCTGCTGAGAAATGTCAAACATTTCCAAAATTTCCAAATGTTCAAACAGGCTTTACAAAAGAGTTGGACTGATACAAGGGCATAGGGCAGTGTCATAAGTAGCCTGTACAAAGGGTTTTGAAAAAAAGTAAACAACTGCATTCACAATAGTAAGATACAAATGTACACACAAAATAAATGTCCATCCCTCTTATTCTGCTGAGAAATGTCAAACATTTCCAAAATTTCCAAATGTTCAAACAGGCTTTACAAAAGAGTTGGACTGATACAAGGGCATAGAGCAGTGTCATATTAAGTAGCATGTACAAAGGGTTTTGGCCAAAGTAAACAACTTCATTCACAATAATTAGATACAAATGTGCTCACAACATATATTTCCATCCCTCTTATTCTGCTGAGAAATATCAAACATTTCAAAAATTTCCAACCTCAAACATTTCCAACCAGGCATCGCACAATGAATAGGGAGCTAAATATTTTGAATTCATGAATCCTTCGTTCTTTCTTCTCACAGTGTGTCTTTCATAGATGATTGAATTTATGTCATCATATTCATTATCCAAATCTTTTCATCTCATTTATTTTTGACTGGCACTTGCTCAACAAATTTTTGATATCCTTACTGGTGTAAAAAAGGCAGTAGATGTGCTGTACCAGTGATTCTGTTTGGCATATTGGGGTAAACCAAGTTGGCAATTATTTTGCCAACTTGACTATATGATTTGCTATCTACTCATGAAGCTTATCTATATTGATTGGAAATATTTTTATGTTAATGGGCCGTAACAAAATAAATGCAACCTGTTTTTCCAATCTAAAAGTTTCCGCCTTGAATCATAATTTTGCTATTCCGTCACAATCACAACCCCAATTTCCTGATCGTAATCCACTCAAGCTTAATTCATGCAACTTCATTTTGTAGCATTGCCTAAGTCTACATATTTAGAAAGAAGTCTTCTCAGCTTTCTTTCAAACTTCTAGAAATTATATTGGCATGCCAATGAATTAGAATGTATAACCAAAATGTTCTTCAAACAACGTGAATTTGGCCAATGTTAGTAGCATTTAAATGATTCTTCTTTGTCCACCTTCAAATTGCATGACATGCTTTACCTGTGCTTGCTCAATAAAGTACTTGAACATTTGGTTGACAATGATTTTTACCTTTAAATGGCTGCTAGATCTTATGTAAATTGCTGTAAACCTAGGCTACAGTGTAGCTAAGGTACAAAATACATGTATTTTTCATGCATTTACATCATTAACATTCTAGTTATTAGCCAGCATCCAGTGCCATATTTGCATTTTTATTTGGTTTATTTACACTATCACCTTTGAAATGTGTAGAAACTCTGACGATGCACGGATATAGAGTAAAATTTGAATTGCCCTCCCTGATTGCAGCGTTAACCATAATAGATGGAGCGCTTTCACGTTCCATCTATCGCCATAGTGATGAGAGAAGCACTTCAGCATTCAAGTGAAGTTACCTCTGATGAAAGCATCTCACTGGGAGCTTCTCTCAGATGGTGTGGGAGTCTTTTATCTTAAAGGTATGGATCAGTTTTGGGAGAGGTGGCGTTTCTGATATTTGGATACCTTTGAGAGAGCCATAAAAACTCTTCTGTTTGGTTTGACCAATAAGTTTCTTTCATTTCTGTATCCTTCTTTTGATGTACACTGTAAAGCGCTTTTGAAAGTATTTGTGTATTGAGCGCTATGAAAGAATTTGTATTGTATTGTATTGCTCACTTAACGAACTGGAGTTCTTAGATCCGTAATGCAGATTTTCAATAATAAGTTAGAGTTTGTTCATTGTTTAGTTGAATGACATTGAAAAGGAAATGGCATTTTCATTGTAAAACAAAAATGACGACATTGGGGGTTCATCATCTTTTTTGCCAGCTTGCCATCTCACACACAAAGTCAATTTAAGTTTGCTGCAAGTATAAAATGAAAATGTAGTTTGTCTAAGTCTGCCAAACTTTCGGTCAGTTGGTCTGCAGACTGCAATTCTCAGCAATTCTATTGCCTTTAAAAGTTTAAATTGTGTCCTGAATACTTTCGAGAGGGGGGTTGTTACTTTTTGGTTGTGTTTTAGATTTGTAGCTTGTGATATTTGTCTGTATAAATCAGCTCGATCACATGTATGGTCATGCATTTTAATGAGGACAAAGGGAGGAAAAGCAAGAATAGTAGATTCCCCAATGGAGTCAAATGCTAATTTTTTTGTCAGTGTGTTGATAATTGCTGGCATGTACAGTCCCATGTACTGATTTATATGCCATGTCTCAGTTCCTGAGCTGTTCTCGTTCACCTTCCTTTTAGTTACTCGCTCACATTCTACCCTTCCCTTTCCTTCTCTTTCCCCTGTTTTCTCTACTCTCCTTCTTCCTCCTTCCAAACCCAAAGTTTGATCAACTTGGAATGGGCTACGCAAAATATCTTGTTGGACCAATGAGATTTGAGCTTGGTTGGACACTCTTCCAGCAAATGCTTACATTTGACATGTTTAGGTGTATTCTCTAGTACTGTATAAGCTGAAATTCTTGCATTGGGTTAATTTTCATAAATTTTGCGGTCCTAACTTTGCGAAAAGTTCCACTCCGTATGATGTACATTCATACACTAAAAATGCAAAAATAACAAAATGTCACACTGGTTACAAATGCGAAAATGTCTGCTCAAGAAATTATTGGCATATAAATACAGTACATTTTTGCTATAGCCAGGGTGTAGCACTGCACATTATACCCTGAATATAAACACCACATGTGCACACAAATAAAACACTACAAACGCCTCTGAGTCGTTTTGAAATTTTACAAGTAGCGTGCTCATACTGTTAGTTTGAATGGTTCCTGAAGCCGAATCTGTCTGAGGGTTTGTTTGACAAGCAAATAGAAAGAGGGAAGAACAAATAGAAAAGCGGAGGTATAAATGTGATGGGCAGGTTTAGGAATGAACTTGATTTTGACCTTCTGATGTAATCAGGTCGTACGCTGAGGGTGTTTACATGAAATTAATCAAGTCTATCTCCTCTGCTAAATCAAGTGTAAATTCATAAAGCTATGTCTATTTGTTTACCGACGAGTCTTGTGATAAATAAACTTCCATCAAGGTACAAGTACATGTACATAGACTGTAATTCTTTAGGCCCTTTCTTGTGCCTAGCATGACAATGTTGTTTTTTGGGGGGAGGGCTGGGGATATCTAGTTTGCAAGCACATACCCTAGACTTTCGATGTGTGCATGCGCAGATCATGATACAGGGTATGCATATTGTGTGACTACATCGCACACATACAGCATTGCTCTATCCTCAGTCTAGGCATGCAGACACACAATGCATACCGTGTATCACTCTCTGTGTGTGCGCACAACGAAACCCAAGGGTCTGTTCTGGCAGACTAGGGATATCAATATAAGTTTTATTACACGGTAAGGTACGGTGTAATATTCTAAGGATCCAAGGAAGTTTCTCTAATTAGATTTATATTAGATTTATCAAGTGGTTCTGCCAGCCATACTCGGGGCAGGAAAGAATCAGGAAACTTTTTTTAAAATAGCTTTCTAAATCCTTTTTTTTTTTAAAATTTTTTAAAGAAAATAAATGTTTGCAAGTAAACAGGATGTAAGTGGAAAACCTGCTGGACGTTTAACTTATAACTTAGGTTTTATACATTTGGTTGCCTCGAGCCAGGAAGCTATATTGATTAGATTTGGGCTGTAATTGACTAATTGCTCAGGTACGGTTTGAATGAATCCTATGCCTTTATCAGAATACCAATAGTACATGTATCATCGGCAATGGATAGTTTGAAAGCACAAACTCTAGACTTTCGGTGTGTGTGTGCGTATAGCATAATGGGTATGAAGACAAACAATGAGACACACAATGCATACCCTGTATCACTCTCTGTGTGTGCGCACAACAAGGGTCTGTTCTAGACTAGGCAATGGAGATGGATGGGAAAAAGTTACTCTTGTGAAATACATACGGGTGCAAGTCAAAAACTGCTTACCTCTAATCACTATAGAACTGAGTCAAATGGAATTACTGAACTTTAATTATAATGGTATGATCTTTTATAGTGATGACAGGTAGGAAAGAATGCTAATTTGCAATTTGCACTGTAGGAAGGGTATGGAAGGGAAGAAGGGAGGAAAAAAGCTAGCGAAGTAGGATGATCGGGTGGGGGATGGAACGAGGATAAGAGGGAGGAAGGGAAGTTGGAGGGTGGGTTGGAGGGAGGAAGGGATGATAGAGGGAGAGCTGGACTTAGAAGACATAAGGGGTGTGTAATAGATGGATGAATAAGTTAAGGGGAGAAAGAAAGGGGCAGTGTTATAATGAAAGAGGAGAAAAGAAAGACAGGATGTGAACGAGGGAAAGGTGGGATAAAGAAAAGGGGTGGGGTGATTGGGACTGAGGTAGCAAGGGAGAGACAAAAAAAGGGCACATCAGGGATGGTGGATGGGATGGATGAATACATTGGAGGAAGAAGGGAGGAGAGAAGAAAGGAATGAGGGAAGAAAAGAAGGAGTGAGGAGGGAGAAAGGGGAGAGAGAAGGAGAAATCAGAGGTACACGTAAATGGGTGAAGATTGGGACGGGACAAGGGATAATGGATGAATCTTGATAAATAGATGAAATAATCACTGTGAGCAGAAGAGACAAATTATTTAGGAAAAAGGTCAAACAAGCAAACATTTTCCCCCTTCCTCTTATTCTGAGTAGAAATGTCAAACGGGTGTCACACAGTGAAGAGGGAAGCTTTTGAGTTCATGAAGTTATTGCGAAGACTTGACTTGTCTACTTTGTCCAAAATCTTATGTGTGCTCACAATGAATAAGTGTATGTGAGGAAAATTCTTCTTACCATTTATCATATTGTGAAGTGCTAAGTTTAGTTTGATCTTTGTTTGCCTTTAATATTCAAATTCAAGAGCAATGCTGGCTAAATTATTCATGTTTATTCTAAATAGAATCCAAGTCAATTTGCCACTTATCTCTTTTCAAATTCGTCTTGGATACATCCTTCATGGCAGGGATAATGAAAGATTTTATTTATCTTCAGAGTTCCCTTTTTACTAAAAATATGTACAGCATTATTTAGGCAAACCTTTTAAAATCATATGTTTAATAGACTACTCACAGCTAGGTGATGCACAGAGATGGGTTTGCTAAGCCCCTCTTGATAAGGCCAAGTGAAAATTATTTGGTCGCCAAACAATGACTTTTTTGAAAAATAACGACTGATCGGTCAGAAAAGTTTTTAAAAATGTATTATTTGAGAAAAAGTTTCATGTTGAAAATGGGACTTATAGGGGAGTGAAAAGCTAAATAATTTCTGTATTTCTAATATTTATCTAATATTTTACTGAAAATAACTTGTCAGGTTGTATGTAAGATATTTAGGTGTAATTTTTCTGTGATTTTTTTAAAAGGTGATTGTATAGTTAAACAATTTATTCAGGTAGGGTCATTTTTAAGAGGGTCGGTTGTTGGAGGGCAGGCAACCAAAAAAATAATTTTTTTTTTAGTTAAGGAAGATTTTTTTAGATGGGGCCATTTTCATTGGGTCGGCCAGTGGAGGACAAACAAACAATTTTTTCTGCTGAATCTATCCCAAGATCCCAGGTAGATGAAGTGATAATCCACCGATCATCTGATACCCGTCCGCATTACGTACATGTACCGCCGAGGGAAGTTTGGTTTCATGCCTGCAAACAAACGTTCAATCGCAAAAATTTCTCCACAGATTTGTTCATCTGATTTTTCTTCATTCAATGATTGCGCAGTAACCCCAGGGGTTGGTTCCCCTTTAAGATATTTGTTTATAATTTTGATGTGATTTTCATTGGGTCGTTCTGTGGGAGGGCAACCTAATAATTTTTTTTTTAGCCTAACCTATCCCAAGATCCCAGGTAAGGGAAGTGATATAATCCACTGATGATCTGATACTCGTCTGCATTACGTAACTCCAAGGGAAATACGGTTTCATGCCTGCAAACAAATGTTCAATCGCAAAAATTTCCCCAAAGATTTGTTCATCTGATTTTTCTTCATTCAATGATAGCACAATAACACCAGGGGTTGGTTTCCCTTTAAGATATTTGTTTATAATTTTACTGTGATTTTCAGGGGGTCATTCTGTGGGAGGGCAACCACGTAATAATCTTTTTCATCCTAACCTATCCTATCCCAAGATCCCAGGTAAATGAATTGATAAATCCACTGATCATCTGTTACTCGTCCGCATTACGTACCTCCAAGGGAAGTATGATTTCATGCCTGCAAACAAACGTTCACTTGCAAAAATTTCCCTACAGATTTACCCAGCTTCTAGCATTGATCCGTTGACAACTGAATTTTGTAATTCCCATAGACTGTATACAGGGACTACCTGGTTTCAGTAGTCAATGGGTTAAGCTACTTTGGAAATGTATACAGTTTGCTTGTGTATTCTAATCAATAAGCCTATTTCCCCACCCACTGTGTTATTCCTGTTTAGGTTTGGGTATTGCAAAGAATATATTCCATGGTAGATTTCTCTGGCTGTGGCAATTGCAGTTGGTTTCTAGACTAAGGAGTGAGCGCTAAATTAAGGTATCTGATTATATGTAAATATCTTAACTTCTCTTGATTTTTCAAATCATTTCAAATTATTATAAATATTGTATAAATTGAATTGATTGTTTATTGAAAATAAAAACATACAAAAACAAAAAATGAAGGTTTTTAAATGTCACATGGAATGGCAGGCATTTTTGAAAATCTGTTTAAGTACAATATGATACACACTACCAATTTCATGTTTGAGGAAAGATAAAATAGACAGTTTTCAGAATACCGCCCCTTGTATTTTGCATGTTACAAAGAAGGCAACAACGAAGGAAAATATTTATTGATGAATGAATAAAATAAATGAAATCTTTAAAAACTTTGTAGGAAGAAAAAAAAAAAAATGTAGAGGTATTTCCTAACTTTTTGATTGTCAAATTGAGCAATATTCAGGGTGCTACAAGATTTTTTTCACCAGTTGCACAGTCAGGCAACCAAGTTTTCAAATCTCTTGCCCAAAGAAAAGTTTGTCTTGCCAAAAATTAATGGCCAATGCCAATTTACACATGTAGAGAAAAATTAGTTAAAAATTTAAAAACTGTTACTTGTCCTAATTGGCAAGTGACAATTTTATTTACTTGCCCAACAGCTTAATTTTATTGCCCCGGGCATGCAGGCAAGTGGGTTTGTAGCGACCTGATATTAGAGAAACCATCTGCCTAGATGCATCCTTTTCACACCACCTCTCTATCGCTCCACCGCCAATCCTCCTGACATGAACTCCCGATGCCAGCGTCCATCATGCATTTCCGACTAAGCTTTCCATGTTGCCTAATAGATTAAAGCAGTGTTCAATCACTGTTATCAGCCAGCGATATGAGAGTGTCAATAACCAGCGCTCCGGAAGCAGCCCGGCCTGGCCGAGGCGGACCGGTTGTCTCGTTGACCCCATTGTATTGATTCCCGTCCTGATCCATTATAGAGCAAAGCTTTGCAAAGCTCTGCAGCTGAGCTATGTGTATACATATTAACGCATTCAGGAGAGCAGTTATTTTACATCAAGCTAGATTTATTCCTGAAATTGGCAACTGAGAATTTTATTTGTCTTTCAGCAGTTTTTATATAAATTAATTATCAATTCCTGGAGGAATTTTTAAATAAAAAAGTAAAAAGATATATGTGAAATATTAGTGATTTATAGCCAGTTACATTATTATTCTTGCAATATGTTGATTATAAAATTTTTTTCGTTTTTACAAATTGCCCAATGGTTGTACAATTATAATGGCCAGAGTTTGTTTACAAATCATTTGTTTTCTTTCATACTCACCAGTTAAGTAGGTCTGGCATATTTTCATAGTGTAAATAATGTATTAAATGTTGTGACGCATAATTGTCTTTATTCGTTAGATCACCTATTGTTAGCAGCGAGAATTACACAAGACTTATTATTAATGAGAGCTTTAAGGTGGTTCGTGAAGAACAGAAAATTCATGTAATGGAATCCCTTCATTTAGAACAAAATACACCTTCATTCAATCTTGCATTGTTTAATATCAGTATGCACTTTGCTAGGGTGAATTTAAGTATTCTTGTATGAAATCTCAGAGTACTGCCAATCGAAATTCCTCATCCAGTTGTGGAAACTTTCTTTGTGTTGCATGTCATCTTTGAGTAGCACCTAGTGCATGAGCATATCAGGGGTAAGGGGGGGGGGGGTACTATGACGGAAGCTGGCCACGACCACTTCTTTATTGTCGTTAACCATTGTTCCAGAACAGGCATCATTCCACCCCCTCCCAATTGTTAACAGGGGAGTCAAAGGAAGCAAGATACTTTTTTTTGTAAGCCCTTTTGATTTGAAGATGAGGATCTTGAGTAGACATGGCTGCCTGCCCCCCCCCCCCCCCCAATCAGGAAATCCTTGTACCGCCCCTCTATATGAGATGGATATACAATTAAAATGTTTAACATATGAAATATGTGCGGGGGCTGGCGTGCTATTGTGACTGTGTCACAGACGTAAATCCTGTTTAGACCTTTATTGATGCACCTTCCAATTGATTCTAAGCTCTTCCTCAAATCCATTCACAAGCTCGACTCCACATCCTCAGAACGTCATCGCTTTCATACATCTACATTCATGATATCCACTTTGCGTGTGCTTGCCTTATTGGTGTGGTATTTTTAGTGCTGGTATATTGAATTTGGCAAGTGGTGAATTGAGGGAAGGGAAGAAGGATGTACGGAGAGAGAGAACGTTGTCATGGCATTAGAGTTAATCATGTTATGTGAACGTGTATCATCCAACATTGCTCAGGAATGGAGTCATACCTTGTATAAATTTATACAAATGTAGCTTTCTTTGGGGGGCTGTTCACACTTGGCCAGTGTCATGGTAGTGTGGTTGGCCATTCTTCAAATGATTGGCTTCTTGTCAATGAGGAGTAAGTTAAATGTGTGCAAAGTGTTACTGTACCTACCTTGAGCATCCAGCAGGATGGATTCAGCGCATTATAAATCGCATCTATTATTATTATTATTATTATTCTTGCACTGAAGTTGAAACAGACTTATGTAGACAGAGTAATCAATTTTGGATCATGAAAGTGTTAAGAACACATGTACACACACAAACAACAGCAAACAAAAAATAAACAAACAAACACAATCTGACAATCAAAAAGTTCACAATTGGTAACAATTTCATTCATTCAAATTTCATATTTTTGCTATACAGTGCTTTTTATGCAGGAAATACATTCACTCATAACTGTTAATATAATGTTGTGAAGCACATTAATTAAGAACCCATTTTTCTTATTTGTTTGTTCCTCTGTCAAAATACATTTTGTCTCAGAAGTAATTGTCTATTAGATAGTATGTATATGTATACTTATTTTGTATTTTTTAGCATTAATTGCAATTTTGATAAAGATCTCTTTTAGGATTGATGGTTTTTATATTGAATTTTGTGAACATCTTCAGTAATTAATTCCCATTACCAGAAGCCAGAGGAAAGAGTACCTGTATATCATTGTATATGAATGCACATTGACGGTCGTTCAATACATTCTACCAGATGAATAGGTAGAATTTGCCGTCTTATGTTCGCCTATTCGAGTCTGTCTGCCCACGCATAGCCTTTGTGTTGAGTTCCCTTGGCGTTTTTCTGATGAAAAAAGAAAATGATGCCCGTAGTATATGTTTGTATTCAGATTTGAAGATCTTTAATATGTACTTGTACAAAAGTACATTTTATCAGGGAAGTGTATGATATCTGTAGTAATGAAATCTTGAGTTAAATTGTGACTGCATGAATGAAGTTGATTATTAAAGTCCCAGTTTTGTGTCCCTTCTGCTCCAAGTGTAGTATTCATTATATCCTAGTCTACCAGATCACGCATAGCCTTTGTGTTGAGTTCCCTGGGCTTTATTCTTTTGACCTAACTAAGAACATGATGCCTGTACTGCAATCTACAGTAATACTTGCAATCGAATGTGTTTGTATTCAGATTTGAAGATGTAATGCAGATTCATGTATAAGGTAGGATAATGATAATAATAATAATAATGATAATAATAATACACAAAATTTATATAGCGCTTAATTAAAAAAAAGAAGTTCAAAGCTCTTTACAGTATAAACATAACAAATACGCATAGATTGAATTAATAGCAAGTACAAAATAATATTAGAATGAGAATTATCAAAACATATCAAAACAAGCAGAACGAGATACAAAAAGTGGAGGAAGATGTACATGTAGCAAGAATTAATTATTGACTGTTGAAGAGAAATGTTTTTAATCTTGATTTGAATGTTTCAAGGGTAGGAGAATCCCAAATAACAGTTTGTAACTGATTCCCAAGTTGAGGGACACAGATTGAGAAGGCACGATCACCATAATAATAATAATAATAATAATAATAATTGAATTTATATAGCGCTTTTTCCAGAGGATTCAAAGCGCTGCTTAAAAATACATACATTCAGTTACATTAGGAATTATAAAGATGGGTTTTGAGGTTGGCATATTTGTTGCTATGTCATGCAAGGCTATGGAAATATTGTCAAGAACTGTACCTTTGCTTACAACGACGACAGGTTTACAGACGTATGTACTTTATTCTGTATAGGCCTACTTACCTACACTTGCACACACACACACAAGCAGACATTTGGCTCTGATCGTAGATGTACGCTAATTAATTGGAGAGGGTGGAAAGGTGTCCATTTGAATGCACAATCAGAGGGATATTGACGAGATGGTTTTAAGAATTCCATTCAAACAAATATATTACACAATGATGATGAGTGAATATGGAGAGGAATTTGTCAGAGATTAATTATCTGATAAAACCAATGGGAAGAGTGCACTGTAGTTCAAGGCAAAAATAAAAAACACCACCATTCTGTTGTAAAGTACATACATAATAATGATAATAGGTTATTTGTATACCACAATTTTCTCAACTGCACTTGATACTACGTAGGTGCCATATTATTACCCTGGCTATAGCTGCCACTCGGGCGCTCAAGCATTCCCAGGATTAAATTCTTGCCAGGTACCCATTTTCACCTGGATTGAGTGCAGCACAGTGTGCATAAATTCCTTGCGGGAAGAAATCAATGCCATAGGTGGGATTCAAACCGCCAACCTTCTAGTTGAAAGGCAGGAGTCTATAACACTGCACCACGACACTTCCACATTGTTCAGCGCAAGTCAGAAATCTTTGCTGTTATCAAATATCAAATAGGCTTAATAGAACAATAGTTTTATAACACCCAGCTGTCCCAGTAGGCTCAGCTAGACAGATATTGTACTTGCACATTGTCTATTAAAAGTGGAAATCTTGTTACAGGTTAACTCGAAACTAGCTTGTCCAAATGCATTGTGCCTTTGACGTTTCCCTCATTTGGAACTATTGTAAAACAAAAATAAAGGTTTGTGGATGGCATAAAAGTCGCTGCAAAATAGGCCCAAGACACTCATACTCTGATCGCAATGTAAAGAACATTAGTTCAAGTAGAAGTGGAATTTATCTTCCTTTTGCAAATATTGGTGCTTGCAATCTTATCATTGAGAAACCCAATTGCCCTTTTGCCCCAGTGGACGATTTCCCAACCCGGACATGGACATGAATTTCTTGTGAGCACTACACTTCGGAAGGTGGTTCAAAAAATGAGAAAGGGATATGGTAGTGAAAAGGAAAGAAGGAAACAGGACAACATGAAGTTTGGAATTATGCCAGCATTGGGGGTTTAATTGTATATACATGTAGGTCATGTTTGTTCAATCCTTTGGTTTGTGATTTTACAAGAATTTATGTTTTGGTGTAGAGTTAATAGTAGCCAACAGGGGATGAGGGGAAAAAGTTAGACCATTAAAATGTTCCGTTTTGATGAGATTGATCACTCTATATATACCCTTTGATGAATTGGGTAACTCTTTCAATATGAAAAGTAAACGAAAGGTGAAAGCCGTTTTCAGCAAATCAATGTCAGAATAGACCTTCTAAGTTTTGTCTCTCTTTACCCTTTTAAAGAGTGGTACAAAGAGAGAAGTAAATATTTCGGTGCATAAGTTTCCATTGTGAATCTACAGCTGTAGTTCGAGGACCCAGGCTCTCAAATTGAATGAAACACTACTTCTGAAAGCTTAATTATAGATTACATAAATGTGAAAAATAAATTATCACAGACCACAGCTCTATTTCTTGACATAATAATAATAATAATAATAATAATAATAATAATACACAACATTCATGTAGCGCTTAATACGAAGTGTTTCTAAGCGCTCTGTGCATATATATACATAGAACCTCTTTCTAAACTTCACAATTTTTAATTTGAAAAAACAAAGTATTGCATAACAAGCACCATGGAATGGAAAATCTTGAAAAGTTGAGGGGTTGAAAGTGGAGGGACTGTGGTTAGCAATTCTGGCACAAATAGGGAGGGGGCAGCAGAGCCTCCTATCTTTAGCAGATTTTTGTGGTTATATTTTGCCAAAACCTGAAGATTGATGGGTTGAAATCTTTCTGTCTTACAAGTAGGATCTGATTTAGAGCAAAATGCTAAGAAAGTCCTGGATTGACTGAAATGGACCCTAAACAATGATCTTCCAATTCCATGCAGTTTGCATAATTTCAAATTAGTGTTACAGTTTACATGAAATTGCTTGAATGCATGCATGTTTAACCCATTCACTACTGGAACCAGTGAGTCCCTACACAAAGTCTATGGGAAGTACATAATTCAGTATTTAATGTAAAATTCATGTACACAAGACAATGCATTCATTTGTTTAATTTTTGAAAATATGATGCCCTTTTTTGTGCAATAGATTTAGATTGAATAGGTCCAGAAAGAGTTTAATTTTCATACAACTTTTAAATGTGTTAAGTCATACTGGTACTGGTAACTTCCTTTTTCTTGGAAGCCGGAAAATTTGAAGAAAAAAAATTCTTCATTTTCGATGCAGAAATTATGATGGAATATACCATGCTGATTTTCTGTAAATGTGGTAAAAAAGAACGATAAAAGGAGGAAATTCTAAAGTAGATATTAGCTAGAAATCAGCAATTTTATGACGTATAACTGATCTTCGTCCTGGTACTAATATATCATGTCATGAAATATATACAACTGTATATGCAACTCACAGATTGTGTAATATTGGTCCATGCATGGATAGATTGACATTTCATTTAAATATGAACTGATTAATGATAAGCCAATCTTTTATGTAACAAAAGCGAATCAAAACCCAATATTTCAGCTGATATTAAGTTAAGAGTCATTGCTATATCATGAATATTTATCATTAGGAGGGTTTAGGGGGTGTTGTTCAAAAGTTGCAATTGATCGCAAGTTGCAGTTGATCGGAATACGCCAATCAAAATTATTGTTTCATGCGCGCACCATGCGCGAATGCAAATGCGCGTTACAATCTGCAAAGTTGCAATTGATTTGCAGTTGATTTTGAGCAACACCCCATTAATGATGCAACAAGTTAAATGCCTTTCTTGGAAATGTCCTAAAATGAACCACGTTTCGATGAGCATGTCCTTATAAATCATCTTCAGGAATATTTAAATTCATGATTTATTCCGAGCGATTCCATTTATGTAACCCCAAACATTTTATAAATCTCACTCGGGAGATTTTAGCACGCTGCAAATAAGCTACATTTGATATATCCATTCTGGGAAACCCATTGTCGATTCAGAACATAATGCCTTGAGATTTCCGTTTCCAGTATAGGTTTAGAGAAAGTATATATCCTGTTTGGATTCCGACATGAACTGTGGATGATTCGAGAGCGGATCCTCAAACCAGGGCAGATGTTTGTTGGTTGATGGTGTCAATGCCCTATCTTCCTTGTAAAGGTTGCCTAACATCATACAATATATGTACCTGCAAGCCTTGATCCATTTAATTATCTTGCTCTTGCTTGATTTTGGTACCAAAATGAATAGATTTTTTAGAAATATTGATGATTTGAGAGTAGATCTGGTATAGGCAGACTACTGTATAAGCCAATATTTTGGGTACAGATATTTTCGCGATTTCTCACCAGTTTGACACATTGGCGTGTTGTTATTTTCACGTTTTTGAAAGTGTTTGTGTACACAAATGAATGTGCATCATAAATTGTCACGAGACCATAACCGCGAAATTAGCGAAAATAAAACCACCGCAAAAATTTCAGCTTAAATACAGTATATCATTTTAAAAATAATTTTCATTTTGTTTACCATACATGGAAATGACTTGAAATCCATTTGATTGCATAACAAGTGCAGCAGACAAACCTGTCATTCATACAGTACTGACTAAATACACGTAAGACTGAGAAATTTATGACAAATTCAATGAAATACCCAAGAAGAAAATTATTCTCCCTCACTTGTACACATTCACATATCAAAAGCAAACTTGTGTGAAACCAAAACTTTTACCTCCCCTGACTATAATTGGCCTAGTAAACTTAAGTATGAATTGCAGCATGCACCAATGCAATTTAATGTTACGATTATGACTCTCTTTTTGTACCTGAGGGAGAGTCCAGTTTAGGACTCTGTGTTCTAATAGCATACATGCCTCTCCACATATTCTGGCCCTGAACACACAGCTAGAGACCTACAACACTCACAGAGTCTCGCATAAAGGTGCGATCAGAGGGATACTGTATAATCCAATATTTTGGCGTACTGATATTTTCGCGATTTCTGACCAGTTTGACACATTGGCGTGTTGTTAATTTCACGTTTTTCAAAGTGTTTGTACACAAATGAATGTGCATCATATAGGGTGGAAATTTTCGCGAGGCCATAACCGCGAAATTAGCGAAAATAAAACCACCGCGAAAATTTCAGCTTATACAGTATGTGAGACTCTTTGGTTGAGTGCTGTAGTCCCTGTGTGTTCAGAGCGAGAATATGCAGACAGGTGCTATAAGAACACAGAGTCCTCAACTGGATGACTAAAGGACGAGTAATAGAGTATGAATGTCTTTTGTGAAGAAGTTGCTTTAAACCCAGATTATGACTTTCCTATTCAACCCATTGCATTGTATTACAATAGAAAGCTGATTCTCCTTTGAATGCAATCACAAAAGGGCTAGAGAACATGGGTCAAAGGTTTTAATGTTGTATTTTTAGTAGAAACTTGTGCACTACATATATGGATGTTTCATTCATAGCATTTGATTCATTTATTACATTCAAACTTCACAAATAAAAAACACCCTTTTTACAAGTTTATCTACATGTACATGTATCTACAAATTTATCTATCTATCTATCTAAATTTATGATTTTTCTTAAAACATTCATTAAAATATCTATTTAGACATTAAATGTAATCAAAGACAGTAAATGTTGTCAAATTTTATTTTATCAAGGATAGTCAGTACATGAATGTGGGTTTTAGTCATTTTCTGTCTTATTAAAAGTTATAATAGGAAAAGGAGTTTATCTTTTCAGTATCTTTTCTTACAAAGTGTCTTTGTGATCTAAATTAATTGTTTTAATTTCTATTGTAAATAGGAAATTAATTGAAAAATAGTTTGAATTTGATTGCATTCAACAAATATCTTTATTTTACAGATTATCCATGTAATCTTAAAAGTTCTTAATTTCATCAAAATTTGAAACAAATGTTGAGGCAAAAACGAAACCCGGTGTACAGACTTCAGAATTGCTTTCTGATCGAGGCATTTAAATCTGATTGTCACATTCCCATATGTTCACAAGCATAATTGTCACTGAGCAAACATTGTTACAAATTAGATGCATGCTATGCATACATGAATAATTACTGATAACATGCTTAATGTGTCTAGTCTGTAGATGCATACCCAGTTCTCTTTTGATGGGCACTTACATGTAAAAAGTAATAATAATAAAAGATACGATTTATATAGCGCACATATATATCAATTCTGCTGAGTGCTCAAGGTGCTTTTTATTATTATTACCTTGGCTTTAGCCTGGCATACACTAGTGCACGTGGCATTTCAAGGAATAAATATTCTTGCCTGGTTCATACATTCCCCTTAATACCTGGGTTGAGTGCAGCACAATGTGGATGAATTTCTTGCTGAAGGATATTGATGTCATGGGTAGGATTCAAACTACGACCCTCTGGTTGAAAGGCGAGAGTAGGAACCACTATACCACGGCGCCTTAATTCACATTTATTTTGTGTGTCTTTCGCTTTAAGGAATATTTTCATTATGACAAAAGTTGTGCAAATGTTTTTTAACAATTTGTTTTTCTCCAAATGACAGAGAGGAAGGGAAAGAGGGTTGGATGAAAGGTAGGGTACAATGACATTGGAACTGATAGTGTCTGTATTTGTAGACTACACTAGGACTGTATGAGTTTCTGTTAATTCATTACTGGGGAGGTAATCAATTGATGTGAGCTAATTAAATTCCTCATTGGAAAATCTGTCATTGTTTTGGACTTAGTGTAGTGTCAGTTGCAATTACTGTTAAAATAAAATGCTTGTACTGTTTATAATGTTCCAAAGCATGACCAAATATTTTCTGATAATATTTTCCCCTTCAAAGCCCTTTAATTAGCTCAAGATTCGTTCATAGAATTTATACATTAGGATGATTTTCATTCATCATGGGTACAAAAAGAATTTTAAATCATATAAAAACAGAAAATCTAACAATTGAAATGATTAAGAATTAAAATTTACACCTACTATCCTGATCAGAGTTTGATATTGCCCTTTGAAATTATAGTTTTTGTATAATTCTTGCCTTATCCCAACATTAATAAAATGCATGAGATTTTTTTCTCAGCTTCTCGGTAAAGCACTGTCAATCAGTGTTTATTAATGTTGGGATAAGGCAAGAATTATTCAATTATTTATCTACCCAACACAAAAAATCATTCAATTGAAATTATAGTTTGTTTGTAAATATCAATTGACTATGATTGTAGAATATGAATTTATGTACAGAACATGTAATCCATCATTTCCTAATTCATCAATATTATTTACTGTTTAATTCAGTAAATCAATTGGTATTTGATATACTGTAGCTCCATTTTAGAAGGCAGTATACACGTACTACTCTTTTATATAGACCTTGCTAAATACCTGACTGAGAAGAGGAAACGTTATTGCTTACATGTACATGTATGTTTCGGTTATGGATCTTTTCTCTTTCAATTGGGGCATTTGCACTTTGAATCGAAGTGATTTGAATTGCGATCCGAGAACATCAATGTTATTTAGGCAGCGTTTGCACTAGAGAGGTGATTCAAATTGTGATCCAGATTATTAAGGGGGAACTTTTATGAAACTGTATATTTACTTTAATTTTCTTATAATTTATCTTATAAACATTGATATCCACCACCTTTTTCATCTCTTTTTATTTCATAGAGGTGAAAAATTAAAAAAATGTTATGGTTGTTTGGAACGCCCCTCAAAAACGGACTGCGAGAGGACATTGATATGTCAATCATTATGACGTCATATGCAGACATTGTTGAGCAAGAACTGGTGTTTGCGTGTGTCACTCTATGCATTTATGATATTGTTTGGCGCCAATTATACCCACTATTTGAACATTTTTTTTTAATATGTGGAACGTGGCAGATTCTTCAGAAGTTGAGGAAAACAGTTATTCAAGTCCTGACTCAGATTTCGAGGACATTGAACAAGGAGAAATATTAGGGGCACAATCCTACATGTTTGAGTCCGTGGTTTTGCTGCAGGACTGGATGACGTTACAGACTCCGCCTGTCAAAAGATGTGCCGTAGAGAGGGTATTTCTGGGAGGCGGAGCATACATGTAGCTCTCTGACCCAGATAGGAATGTTAATGGAAAATAATTTTTGAAAATACTAAGAGGTGTATTTTTTTGAAGAAAATTGAATCATTATGTAAAGAAATATGCAATCTTCAATATATCATGATACATAGTGTCATAAAAGTTCCCCTTTAAGAGGACTGACAGGAATGCACTGAGCATGTCCAAACTGTTAAATTAAGGAAAGTGAATTCTAACGAAATCTATGACAAATAAAACAAGATGTACAAGGCAGAAAACGACGGGTTCCCGTAATACGTGGTGTATTGTTGGTTGATACATTGATGTTCAAATCACCTGACTGTTTGCATTTAGATACTAGGTGGGGCAATATTTCTTAAAATATAGTGTGAAGTGTTTAATTTGGATCATTATCCATGGATTGCTACAAAATCATGTTTGGGTTAGAATTACCGTGATCCTGACGTTGATGTTTGAACATTGATGTCAGGGTTGTGGTATATCGCGATAGTGCAAATGGCCCCAATGTATATGTGCAAAAGGATGAAGCCTGTATTACATCATGGGAAACTGCAATCATGACAAAGAAAACAAATCTGATACATGTACCTCGAAAGGTTTTGGTTACTAGTATATGATGAGCAAGTCGGTTGAGATTTGATAATTTATGATTTATTCAATTAAAAGCAATGATTTGCTATGATGTACCGTGAATCACTGAATAAAGCTGTGAATTAAACACACAATTTTATCAATTAGATGTACTTTACCTCAGTTTCAGTTTTGAAATTGATAATTGATTTATGATATTTGGAAACAAATAATCATATGATGCACGCTCTGAAGGCTCTTCAACATGATTGGTACATTAGATGTTGCTTGAAATTTTTAATTGATTGCATATAAACTGCAAACTTGAATATGCCTTTTCATTAATGGACAGTATGCACTTTTAACAAGGCTCACATGAAACAATGACCTGATTGGGGCATTGCGAGCAATTGCAACTTTCTTAAACACCCCTATAAAGTTAGTGTTAGGCGCTATTTAAGAACGTATGATTATAATTATTATTATGTATTTGTATGTGATGGAGACATGTTGTGTGAATGTATTTTGATTCTCTTTTCACAACATGACAGTACCTAAAGGGTTGTGTTGCATGATCACAAAGAAATCGCAATTTATAAAATGGGGTATCCTATTCTTGTACATGTTAGTTCTCCCAATCTTCTAAAAAATCATACATATTTTTACTAAATTTACAGACTTGCTCACTTATGACATATTGTTTTGCCTGTGCTGAAGGGCATTGTATCGAGATCATCTTTTTTTTTTTTTTAACTGCCATCTTAGACATTGGCGGAAGTTATTATTATTTTTGTTTCAAAATTTGAATTGATTTGTAAATAAAAGAATGTACATGTAGCTTGGCAGCACAAAAAGAATCAAAAAAGGAAATGAAATTGGAAACCGATTAGCGGTAAACAAAATCAATTTAGCAGCTCTTGTGCCAAGTCTGCCAGGAAGCTAGCATTTGCCAACAAGAAATCCTGATTTTTAACTACCTACTGCATTATTGGATGACAATTGGATCATGAATTCTTGAGGGGAAGAACGTACATGTATTTCAATAAAAAAAATATAATTATAGTATTTACTTTCATGCAATCTTTTGGCTGGTGTTGCTTCACGAAAACGTTAATGAATTATATCATATTTTTGACAGATTAACAAGAGAGCAGTGAATCAACAATAAAACTGTATTTTTAAGCTGAAATTTTGAAGTGTGGGGTTTAGTTTTATGAATTCGCTATTCCAAACATACACTTATTCTAATGCGCATATACTTGTGTACAATGATCTTTGAAAATATGAAAATAAAAGCCTGTAATACATGTTTACATGTGAATATGTGTGGAATTCAATGAATTTGCTGAAATTTATGGAAGTTAAAATATTGGATTTTACTTAGTTCCTTTCTTCTTTTTGTCTTTTGCAGGTGAAGCAAAAAATCTAAGTTCTAATCGGGATTGTTACTGTACTGTGAAATTGGACCAAGAAGAAGTTTACAGAACCGCAGTCAGAGAGAAAACACAATGGTAAGATTATTATTATTATTACCCTGGCTTTAAACCGGGGTACACCAGTGCACTTGCACTTCAATGATTAAATATTCCTATCAGGTAACCATTCACCTGGGTTGAATGCAGCACAATATGGATAAATTTCTTGCTGAAGAAAACTAATGTTATGGATGGGATTCGAAGCTGCGATGTTGTCGGTGAAAGGCGAGAGTCATGTCCACCTCACTAGCTTCAGAATTGCCAGCCGTTCTTGAATATAATAATAATAATAAGCCACATTTGTATAGCGCCTTATGCCAATGCTTCTAGGCGCTTTACAAGATTTTTAGAATACATCAAATACATACAAATTAAACAGGAACATAACTAACTTAAACATAAACATAAACATAATCAGAGTTTCATTACATACATATTNTATTCAATTAAAAGCAATGATTTGCTATGATGTACCGTGAATCACTGAATAAAGCTGTGAATTAAACACACAATTTTATCAATTAGATGTACTTTTCCTCCTTTTCAGTTTTGAAATTGATAATTGATTTATGATATTTGGAAACAAATAATCATATGATGCACGCTCTGAAGGCTCTTCAACATGATTGGTACATTAGATGTTGCTTGAAATTTTTAATTGATTGCATATAAACTGCAAACTTGAATATGCCTTTTCATTAATGGACAGTATGCACTTTTAACAAGGCTCACATGAAACAATGACCTGATTGGGGCATTGCGAGCAATTGCAACTTTCTTAAACACCCCTATAAAGTTAGTGTTAGGCGCTATTTAAGAACGTATGATTATAATTATTATTATGTATTTGTATGTGATGGAGACATGTTGTGTGAATGTATTTTGATTCTCTTTTCACAACATGACAGTACCTAAAGGGTTGTGTTGCATGATCACAAAGAAATCGCAATTTATAAAATGGGGTATCCTATTCTTGTACATGTTAGTTCTCCCAATCTTCTAAAAAATCATACATATTTTTACTAAATTTACAGACTTGCTCACTTATGACATATTGTTTTGCCTGTGCTGAAGGGCATTGTATCGAGATCATCTTTTTTTTTTTTTTAACTGCCATCTTAGACATTGGCGGAAGTTATTATTATTTTTGTTTCAAAATTTGAATTGATTTGTAAATAAAAGAATGTACATGTAGCTTGGCAGCACAAAAAGAATCAAAAAAGGAAATGAAATTGGAAACCGATTAGCGGTAAACAAAATCAATTTAGCAGCTCTTGTGCCAAGTCTGCCAGGAAGCTAGCATTTGCCAACAAGAAATCCTGATTTTTAACTACCTACTGCATTATTGGATGACAATTGCATCATGAATTCTTGAGGGGAAGAACATATTTCAATTGAAAATATAACAATACATGTATGTAATTATTTTCATAAAAACGATATTGAATTATGTTTCTTTAACAGACTATGAAGAGAGCAGAAAATAAACAATAATAATGTATATAGGCTGAAAGTTTCAAATGTGGGGTTTAGTTTCTTGAATCCGCTATTCCAAGTGTTCACTTATTCTAATGCGCATGGACTTGTGTACAATGATCTTCGAAAACATGAAAATAAAAGCCTGTAATACATGTTTACATGTGAATATGTGTGAAATTCAATGAATTTGCTGAAATTTATGGAAGCTAAAATATTGGATTTTAAAGTAGTTCCTTTCTTCTTTTTGTCTTTTTCAGGTGAAGCAAAGAATCTAAGTTCTAATCGGGATTGTTACTGTACCGTGAAATTGGACCAAGAAGAAGTTTACAGAACAGCAGTCAGAGAGAAAACACAATGGTAAGATTATTATTATTATTACCCTGGCTTTAAACCGGGGTACACCAGTGCATTTTGCACTTCAAGGAATAAATATTCCTGCCAGGTAGCTATTTACCTCACTTGGGTTGAGTGCAGCACAATGTGGATAAATTTCTTGCTGAAGAAAATAAATGTTATGGATAGGATTTGAAGATGCGATGTTCTCGTTGAAAGGCGAGAGTCATGTCCACCTCACTAGCTTCAGAATTGCCAGCCGTTCCTGAATATGCATGATCTGTATCTTAAAATAAGTTCAATGCTTTCATCACTAATCAATGGTTGAGAGTATGGTTATTGTTGTCATGTTCACTTTCACTTTCATTTAGCTGCTATGTCATACATATTCTGATTATATCCCCATGCATATTCTGGAATGGTTAGCACCTCTGCAGTTTAGTGACATAGTGGTGAGAGTATGCTTCTATCGATAGGGAGATTCTGGATTCAAACCTCTGGCTGAGTCTAATCAAAGACTTTAAATTAAAATAAAATCCTGTGCCTTGTAGTGAATTTGATGTATTCACACTTTCATAGATTTTCTGTCATTGAGAAACATTTGTCAAATTCTAGTATTATTCCTCTTCCCTACATCTCATGCTTCTTTGTGAATGTAAATTTTGGGGGAGTTTTCGCCCACTGTTCCCCCAAACCACTTCACTTTTGCAGCATTCCGGATGTTTTTAAGCTAAGGATAGTAACCCAAGACAACCGCGATGGTAATTTTGTTCAGGGCATGGTTGTTTTTTCGGAGTGATTCTGTCAAAAATGTCTGGGTGTCGGATTCCTGATTCTGGGTTTCAGAGTGCAATCTTCATTCTAAGAAAAGGAAAAAAGAATGTAATGAAATAAAATCATAAGACACAAAAACAGAAACCTTAGATTGAAAACAGAGCAATAAAGAAAGGAGAGATAAGATAATATTATGATATGCTCTGACTCTGTCTGTCTTTATCTTGATCTATTCATCAGTAATAATAATAATATATAGCATTTAAACACGCCATCTCTCTAGTCACCTATTCAGTACTGCTAAAGTACATGTATGCGGTTATTTCTAATCTGAGAACAACTTGCGTAACTTTAAATTTGCATCAAAGTTGCTGGTAGAGTACAGATACAGAACAATTGAACGTAAATTGGAAATGTGTTTTATGATAAATTGAAAATTTGATTTTGCTGTACACTAATGTAGCTTCTGGTGTATCCTGAAACTACTGAGATTTAGAAAGAAATGAGGGAGGGAGGAGATATGG
>BQKZ01006151.1:46098-59401 GCA_036244855.1 Temnopleurus reevesii | reverse complement strand
GGTCTTTAAGATGACAAGTGGGACGAGGGTATAACTTTGATGAAAAGATTGACATATTTATCGATTTGCTCTCCTGACCCAGTTAATTAATGACGACCCGTCTAATTATTCCAGTGGGATATTGGACATCTCTTATCGGTCAATGGGTTTGACATTATGGCCTGTAACTCTTCTCTTGGTGTAATGATATCGTATCTTATTTTTTCAATCCTGCATTTCAATCTTTGAAGACTATAGCACATTTCTTTTACGAACTGATTCTTTCGAAAATTGTAATTTGGCCGTCTAATCATGATTAGTGTCCTCTTTTGGTTATAACAAGATTTTGCTTGTTGTCAGGCATATACACAGTTATTTCCGAGATTTGACAACAGGATGATAAAAAAGGTGTACACAATAATAAAGAATTCTCAAATTTTCATCCAATTCTGTGCATGGAAAGTTGTCCTTTTTCAAGAAAGAAAATATTTAATTAGTGTCGGGGGAGACGACACTGAAATATTTTGCACAATCTATGTTATAGCTTTTCTAAAACGCGTTCATTTTCGCACAATCTTAAGTGCAATATGTTCATGATGTTAGATTTAGTTTTATATAGAATTGAAAACAAGGTTTGACTATCAAAATATTCGCTATTACCAAAACTTTACTTGGGCTTTAATTTCCGACTATCCGTCTAATCATTGAGATGGGAATTGCGTTTTTCATATTACACGATATAAAGTATTTCCGAAAAATTAAGTCGAACGCAGACAATCGATCCGTACGCCGTGATTTCAACTGTGCGGACACAACAATGACAAGCCGGTTCCGATTCCACTAACATTACAAAGGACCATAGAATTTGCGTTCGACTTAATTTTCCGGAAATAGTTAATATTGTGTTATATACATGTGAGTCAATGAATTTGACGTCATAACATGCGACTATTCTTTTGTGTAATACTATCGTATTCTATTTTCATCCGCTTTGAAGCCCAAAACTACCTGTCTTTGTTGATGAATGCAGTTTGTTTGCCTGTATTCATAAATGTGTCTTCAGAATTAATTCCGTGTGATTTATAATTCATGTCATATTATTTTGTCTCAACGACTTATAGAAAATTGGATTCAATCCGAGAATTCTATTCATTTTGAGGATGGCCATGTTTTCCTGGACCTTTGTAAGTCCAAACCCCCAAAACATTGATTTTTTTTTCTGCTAAAAAGGCGATTTACGTAAGCGAGGCCAACCGTTTCCGAATAAATAGTGCTTAACCCAACAGCTGAAAAGAAGAGAGAAAATATGACAACAGTCACAATACTCTAAGCCATCCACTCGTTATGAAATATTTTAATCTAATTGTATTCCTTTCGTGATGTAATAAAAAGATAATCATTACGAACATCATATACATGTACACGGGGAATAATCAATAATAAATTTCACGTGACTACTTGAAAAAAAAAAACAATACAAACTGTTGAATATAACACATGAACAGACCTTCCAAATATCCAAAAAGAGACAATATAAAACACAATGCTAAAATAATAGCTGAAGTTTGTAATTTATAATAGATGCACCTCATTACAAAATGGTTGGCATCTCTGACTACGGTATTCCGCTATTTGCCCTCATAGATTGATAACGTCTAGCGCGTGTGTCGGTAGATCAATCTTCATAGTCTGCTAAACAGTCTCGATGGTTTGTGTAATAGGGGAACACATCGCTGAATTGTTTGTGACTGATATTATTGAATGAATAAAAACACGATGCACGAAATGAGCATTTGGACGGAATGTGACTATCGATTCAAAAGTAATGAATTTTCAAAGGTTCATTAACGTCATTTGATGTGGACCATTGAGTTCTGGCAAAATATGTGACGTAACAATGGACAATTGCTTAGATGATACACACACTCATCCTAAATGTACCTAATTTTTTTTTGCATAAACAATTAGTACTAGTAGATAAACATGAATTATAGTTTAATTAAACGATATTTCTGTTCATGTCATTGCTTTTATATGAATCTTGTTTTATTGTCCTGCCTTTGCAGTAATACGTTTTGCCCTGGACAGATTTTATTTTTTCTGTATTTCTTTATATCTTTGTCATGTTTGATGTTCTACTCAATGTTCTTTACAACTTATTCCTTTATGTCATTAAAGTGATACAAAAAAAAAAATAATAATAATAGAAATGTATACAGTGCATAATAATTAGGGAAATTTTCTATGCGCTTCACAGACAAACAAATATTAACGAACACAATAAACATTTAAACATATAAATAATGTGGCCATGCCCTTGCATGGGCAGGGAGCAATTATCAAACCATGCTCCTGACCACTGTACAGAAAAGAAAGCTTTTTTTTTACAGCTGTCAGTTTTATACATGAAATGCTTAAACATGAATAAATGTAAAATTTAGAACAAGGGCTTAACATTATCCATACCCCCTTAAAAAAATTAATTATCGATTTAGGCATGCAAAGACCCTCATTTTTTCGACTTTGCTTAAAAAGAGACCTCAACAAGATATGTTATCTTGTTCGACATGTCGTCATAGATTTTTTCATTGTTTTAATTCTGTAACATTTCTGTGCTGAATTAACAGAAGAAAATATCCTTCCTAATTATTCTGAATAGAGATCAGACAAGATATATTTGTCATTTAATATAGATGTGATTACTTTCTCCGGGTTACAATATCTTTCAATTTCANGGAATTTAAACCAGGGATATCTCCGAGTTCACGGAATATGACGAATTTGAAATAAAAGAAAATTAAATCCAATGCTATTATTCCGATTTTGGCCGGGAAATCCTATAATATCGTATATTTTTTCAACCGCTTTGAAGCCCAAAATTACCTGTCTTTGTCTATGAATGCAATTTGTTTGTCTCCATTCATAAATGTGTCGTCAGAATTAATTCCATGTGATTTATAATTTATGTTATATTATTTTTGTCTCTACGACTCCATGTCAATTTAGGGCTTCATGTAAAGAGCTAGGACTAATTTGCAAACGAGAATTGCCATTTCTTCGTGGACCTTTATAAATCTAAACCAAGAAAGTATTGATTTCGTTTTCTGTTTAAAATGGCCAATCGTTCCGGAATATGCATGAGGTCAAAGTTGAAATGTGAATAACACCGGCTGCACTAAAGCGAGATAAAATACACCAACCATAATCTCAGCCACCCACTAGATGAAACCCTATTTCCTGATCGAATAAAAAGATATTTTAGCATTTTGCAATTACGGATCACATACATGTACGATAATCAAGAATACGAACTGCTTAAAGAAGCACATAACCAGCCCTTCCGAATAATAAGCTAAAAAGAGACATTATAAACAAAGAACATGCCGTATCTATTTTTTGTAAGTCATAATAGATGCAGCTTATGCATATTACGGAACGGTAGGCACCTCTGGCAATTCCGCTAAATGCCCTCATAGATTGATAACGTCTAGCGCGTGTGTCGGTATAGATCAATCATCATAGTCTGCTAAACACTCTCGATGGTTTGTTTAATAGGGGAACACATCGCTGAATTGTTTGTGACTGATATTATTGAATGAATAAAAACATGCTGCACAGTATAAAATTAGCATTTGGACGGAATGTGATCATCGATTCAAAAGTAATGAGTTTCAAAGGTTCATTAACGTCATTTGATGTGGACCATTGAGTTCTGGCAAAATATGTGACGTAACAACGGACAATTGCCTAGATGATACACACACTCATCCTGAATGTACCTAATTTTGTGTGCATAAACAATTAGTACTAGTAGATAAACATGAATTATAGTTTAATTAAACGATATTTCTGTTCATGTCATTGTTTTTATATGAATTTTGTGTTATTGTCCTGCCTTTGCAGTAATACGCTTTGCCCTGGACAGATTTTATTTTTTCTGTATTTCTTTATATTTTTGTCATGTTTGATGTTCTACTCAATGTTCTTTACAACTTATTCCTTTATGTCATTAAAGTGATACAAAATAAAAAGAAATGATAATAGAAATGTATACAGTGCATACTAATTAGGGAAATTCTCTATGCGCTTCACAGACAAACAAATATTAACGAACACAATAAACATTTAAACATATAAATAATGTGGCCATGCCCTTGCATGGGCAGGGAGCAATTATCAAACCATGCTCCTGACCACTGTACAGAAAAGAAAGCTTTTTACAGCTGTCAGTTTTATACATGAAATGCTTAAACATGAATAAATGTAAAATTTAGCACAAGGGCTTAACATTATCCCTACCCCCTTAAACAATTAATTATCGATTTAGGCATGCAAATACCCTCATTTTGTTGACTTTGCTTAAAAAGAGACCTCAACAAGATATGTAATTGGGTATTAAAAGAAAATAAACGGGTTGTTGTTCAACATGTCGTCATACATTCTTTCGTAGTTGTAAATGTGTAACATTTCTGTGCTGAATAAACAGAAGAAAATATCCTTCCTAATTATTCTGAATAGAGATTAGACAAGATATATTTCTCATTTAATTTAGATGTGATTACTTTCTCCGGGTTACAATATCTTTCAACTTCAGAGAGGCAACCGACGTCAAGCAAGCAGCCATAATTTGAAACCTAATTTGAATGTTGCAACCCCCATCCTTGGGGATTTTACAGGTAAACCAAAAGATATTAACATTACTCTCCGTCTGTGCCCCCCCCCCCCCTCCTCCCCATTTTCGCAACGAAGAGCTGGCAAACAAATAAAAGGTCGGGACGTACCATTTGGCACCCTCAAGGATCTAGCAAGAGGGAAAAAAAAAGAAGAAAATAAAAAATGATAATAATAAACCAACGTCATCAGGTAAAATTTGGCGCCCATATCAATTGTTTAGCCCTTCTAACTAAACGTTGGCACGGTTAAGTCAGCGAAGGCTTGAATCCCAACCCCCATCCCCTTCTTTTTTTTAATCACTAACACCACATTTAATTATACGGTTTGCGCGTGCACACGTCCAAATCATCTAGAAACGGAGAGGATAAATCATTGTCATGGAATTTGGACTCACAAAAACGCATGGCACTATGATCAGAAGGGACGAATGATTTGGACAAATTAAGCAACTTACACCGAATCATTCACAATAGCTAGATACACACAAACGAAATTTCCTTCAATCACATTGTGTGGAGCGACGTTGAACATATGCCGCACATGTTCAATGAATGTACAGGGAAGCTATATCATTTTTGTGATCATAAAGCTTATTGCGAACAACTGAATGAAGTTTCTTACTTTGTCCGATCCCTTTGTACTTTCTGATCATAGTGTGGGTTTGCGAAGCTAACATTTGATGAATACATGTGGATATTATTACAGAATGTATTCAAGATGTATTATTTGGTGGAAATTGGATATAAAGTAGAAATTTCCTCGTTCATTTTTTCATGCTCAAACCTCAACAAAGGGAACATCGACGATTATTATTTGCATCGATTTAGTTAATATCCCAACATTTTGCAAGCTTTTAAACTCCTTTGTGTATAATGTAAACTGATCGATTTTCTTGTTTGATGATTCAATTAGGCCAATTCGAGGCTGGTTCAACGTTTTTTGAGGGGTGGGGGTGGTGATTTTCCCTACAGACAATTCGACAAGTAAAGAATAGAATATATATATATATATATATATGTGTGTGTGTGTGTGTGTGTATGTGTGTGTGTGTATATATGACGATAGCTTTTGATAGAGTGAACCTCTGCATTGTGTATCAATAAAACAATGAACCAGATTCGTTCATGTTTAGTTTCGGTCTATAAGTAAGAAAGGGTGAAAGACATTATGATGTTTTCATTTTTCAAAACGGGGATTAAAAACAAGAAAAAGTGAAGCGGTGGTAGCCCTCTATTCACAGCGAATAGGATATTAAGGTAACTGTTTCAACTCTATATGAAAAAATATAATCAGAACAAAATATTGGCTGTATATGTCGATGACATTCAAATGAATAAATTCCAAATTCCAACCCCTCCTTCCCCCTATTGAATCCGTATAAAGGAATCTAACATCATGTTTTACAAGGAGACGTTGATTGAATTATTTGACGAGTAAATAGATAGATGTATAGTATACACACATAATATTTTAGTTTAAAAGCTTCCAAACTGTCAAATCGATATACATATAACATTTTTTTTGGGGGGGGGGGGATTATAATAAGTAAAATACTTTTATCTGTTCCCTTACCTGTCAAGATTTGGAGACTTTGAAGCACGAGGAAGGGCAAGGCAAACTCTGCAAACAACACAGCGGCGATCTTCATTGTTGCCATGGTTACGATGCAGTCAGATTGATTATGTGCTTACTTTTGATTGACAGGAACGCTGACATCGGCCCTTCCACTAATTAAGATCTTAATTGCGTATTTTTGTAACAATAAAATCAGAACAAGCTTCCGTTTAAGAGGGATAAATGAAACAAGTGGAACTTTGCCATTTATGCAGATACTTAAATTCAAATTCAATCTAGTTGGTATTACGCTGACTCGACATCTCAAAAGGTGCTGAATAGTGGCAAAACGTAGAATCTGAGAATCTTGTAGCCATACACATTTAGATTGGTTGGCAAGATACAACTGATGATTTATTCTTCTCGTTTAATAGATATTACAGTCAGAAAAAGTTCCAAAGAGTGTACTGTGACACAATGCAAAACTCTTTGCGTATGTGTTGATATATACGCAGACATAACAATCACAATATCATGTAAAGCGGCTCAAAATTCAAAACAATTCCCCAGTTAAAACTCTTGGAATAAATATTTCTGTCTTAGAGTTAACGGTCCTTCCAGGTGATCATGACATGCAGATGATATGGACCTTCATTTTCACCAATCATTGAAAACTAATACGTTCCGTTTGTTGCGCTTGACAGAATCGCAAATTAAAATATTAATATTTTAACAATGGTTATAGTAAGGGCATCATGATGGCGTGAATTGTTGTATGTTTCATGTTCTACTTTTGCTTCTTGAAACGCGTGTGATATGTCATGATTTATTCATATCAATGCGAACCTATTTGGCGGATTAAAAAATCAATCAATCATGAGAGAATCTTGAATAGCCGTCATTAGACTCCAATGTCATCGTATAATACGTTAGTGCGATGAATAACATAAGCTGACATAAGAGAAATTACAAATTGTGCTGATTAAAGCATTGCTGAAGATGATAACCAGTTGGCTTCCAAACTTGTATATTCCCATAAATTCGGCAATATACTCCAGGTTTCAGTAGCTAATGGGTTAAGAAAATTGAGCTAAGCTAATCCACTGGATGAAGGCAAAGTTGGTATCTCTTCTGCTCCCGTAGGTGTTGATTCCAGTTTCAAAACAGTTTTGACGAAACAAAAACCGAAGTAGTGAAATCGAAATGTGGCTTAAAAAGTCGCAACATGAGAGCGCTCTTCGCTAATTTTGACCGGGCAGGTCGAAATGATTGGAACGGCGGATGTCAGAGCCGACAGCCGTTTATTGGATTTGGCATCATATTGGTTCGATGGAATTGGAACGTCAATAAATTTGGGGGCAGTATAACGATGATGGTAATTGGCGATGGAACTGCGCCTGCGCGTGCTATGAAGGCTTCGGGAGATAAACTTTCAAGGGTGGTAGAAGTGGAATAATGGTGGCGGTGTAGTCAATTTGTCGTTTAATTGTTGCAGATCTTACTAAAAATCATTGTCGTCAATGATGACTACAATGACAATTGTCATGGCAAGGTTGATAGATGATAATCATGATGAGGAGGAAGAGGAGCATGATGGTGATGATGGTCGCGGTGATGAAGATGATGGTGTTAATATGATGTGGTAGTGGTAATAATGATGACGGTGATTATGATGTTGATTTTTTGTTAATTTGGATGTTGATTTGGGGTAATATGCAGATGAGGATTGGCGATGAAACTGTGCTTGCACTATCACATGTATCAAGTTCCGGTAGATGAATGTAAAAGATGTTATCATTAAAATATTGGCGGTATTAATTGTGTCGATGGTGGTGTGTTGATTACGTGTATTAGTGTTGCATGGCTTTTACTTAAAGTTATGACCATTAAAATTTTGACGATCATGATTGTGATGCTGGTGGCAGCGGTAAGGATGCCAGCGAAGTTCAAGTTGTCACTAATGATGATTGCAATGGCAAGGTGATGATGATGGTGATAGTGGCAATATGATATAGCCTAATGATGACGAATCCCCATGAGCGGCAGTCATCGTCAAATCTCTGTGAATTTGAAAATGCATCAATTTGAACGGATAGTCTGATTTTGCTCAATTTTTCACAGTTTGTTCATCATATTTTTTCTTTATTCAAGGAGTAAAGGATGATAATCAAAAGCAAGAAATTAATGAATTTTACTTCTGTTTGCTACACTCTTCGTGTTTATTGTTCTTTGTCAAAAATCAGGGCCAAGATGTAAAAAATTGTACTTTCTGCCTTTTAATTAATCTTTAATCTGTATTTAATCTTTTAATTAATCTTGTTGTCCTGAAGAAATATTTAGATAACATTTCTGGGTGGCAAGAGAAACTTACTTCTCGGGGCTATTTGTCCTCGTACACTGTCAGATGACGAAATCAATCAATCAAAGCTGGGCCACATGGGGAAGCTTGCCAAGCGCCATCTACGGTGCTCATACGAATACATTTGCCACCTTAGCCTGTTGAAACATCACCTCGCCAATCTTGATAGAGCCGAAGATAATATTGTTTTCATTTTTTTTTTCATTTAATTGTATTATTTTCTTTTTCAATTTGACTGTTAAAAATTTAGTTCTCCAATAGCAATGCGCTTACGAACGCTTTCTCTCTCTCTCTCTCTCTCTCTCCCTCACACACACACACACACACACACACATCCACTGTCTCTCTCTCTCTCTCTCTCACACACACACACACACACACACCCTCTCCAACCCTCTTTTACAAACACTTACACACAAACGCACGCACGCACGTACGAATATCTTATTATATTAGATTATAATTAAATAAATAGGACATGATGTAGATAAGAGTGAATTTCAGAACGTATAGTAAATATATCGTCTGTTTTTTCACGAAATAACGGGAGCCAAAGGGTATTGTTGCACGAAAACAAAGAAATCCCGACATAGCGCCAATTCATCAGGTATCCTATCGAACAGCGTGTTAATTCTATGGACGAACATGTTTTAATGGATTCGTAACTCATTTTGTGTAACAATACACTCTGGCTCTATTCACTTCGTGAAAAAATGGACGCTATGATAGAGTTCACTTCAAGGAAGAGGACACATAATTTTATATATTGTTTCTACGAACACTTTCTTTAATAATCTTCACAATAGAATGATATACTTGTAAGTTGGATGTAACACGATATAAAGTATTTTCGAATAGTTAAGTCGAACGCAATGTCAATGGTTCTTTGTAATGCTACTGAAATCGGAACCGACTTGTCATTGTTGTGCCCGCACAGTAACGGGCCTATTGTCTCTGTTCGACTTAACTTTTCGAAAATAGTTTATATCGTGTTATATCGTATTAAATACAGGGGCCCGTATTCCGATAGCGAGGTTTAAGTTAACCCTGGTCTAAATCTGTGGTTTAAGTATGGAGAGCCAAAAGAGGCTTGAATCTATAATAGTCGATGTTTGATTTACCAGCACATTTGGCAATCATAGTATTAAAAACTGTTTTCTACATTATTAGAGTATGGGAAAAGAGAGCAGTTAACATACGAATTATTCATTGTAAATAAAATGTTGGCACTTTTGGCTACCCATACTTAAACCACACATTTAGACCAGGGTTAACTTAAACCTCGCTATCGGAATACGGGCCCATGGTGTATAAGAAACTTTAAACTTTTAAGATGTCGGCCCAAAAAATAGCTTAAACTCCTAGCAAAAGATTTCCATAGATGTAGTTACTCCATAATCATATCTGACAAGTGCCATTTAAAGATTTCATTTTAATTCATCGTGTTCATATACGGGTAATAATGAATGGCTTTTATATAGCGCTTATCAACTCATCATTAGAATTCCCTAAGCGTTCTATAATTGCAGCATTATTACGCTGGCTTTAGCCCGGCAGCCACCAGCGCATCGCACTTGGCGTTTCAAGGAATAAATATTCCTACCAGGTACCCATTCCCCCCACCTGGGTTGAATGCAGCACAATGTGGATGAATTTCTTGCTGAAGGAAATTGACGCCATAGGTGGGATTCGAACCTACGACCCTCTTGTTGAAAGGCGAGAGTCAGAACCACTACACTACGGCGCCTCCGTTTTATACCAANTTTAATAATCTTCACAATAGAATGATATACAGTCAAACCTGTCTATAGTGGCCCCTGTCTATAGTGACCACCTGTCTATCGATTCCCTCCAGGTGAAAATGCATGTTATAGAACCTGTCTATAGAGGCCACCTGTCTACAGTGGCCACTTAAGTCGATTCCCTCCAGGTGAAAATGCATGTTATAGAACCTGTCTATAGAGACCACCTGTCTACAGCGGCCACTTTTTCTGCTTACCTTGGGGTGGCCTCTGCAGACAGGTTTGACTGTACTTGTAAGTTGGATGTATTAAATACAGGGTGTAAGAAAGAAAATATTGAAAAAGTGTGGTGCAGCACCACACTAAAAAATTGCAAATTTTAGGTTATAGCTTTTCCCAAACTCATTCATTTTGTGCAATATGTTTATGATATTATATTTCATTTCATACATGTCATATTTTTTAAAGACAAAATATGGTGATAAAATATTTGCTTTTAGCAAAACTGTACTTGTGCTTTAATTCAAATAAAGATTTCTGGGTATGATGCACTTGTACCCGGCCCATAGAGTCCATGGCAAAGTGTAACACGATTTTCAAGTTCATGGCATAAAAAAGACACTCATTTCCCATGACATTTCACCCCATCAAACCCTTCAATAGTGGACCACACAACCTTCCAAGTAAACAAAACATAAAAAACAACATGTGGGGATAGATGACCTGATTAGGCAAAACCAATGTGATTTTTGGATTTAGATTCAGCGCCTCAGATTCACCATAAAACAGAGAAAAATGACAGACAACAAATTTGCTGTTGACCAGTGTTATTGTACAGCGTTATTTTCAATGAAGATCCTAGCTTTATAAAATTATAATATACCTTATTTTATTTTAGTTAGTTGTTATACCCCACACGACATGAACTATTTCAAGAAATATTGTGCGGACACAACAATCACCATCCGGTTCCGATTTGAATAGCATTTCAAAAGAGCGTTTAATTGTCGATCGACTCAATTTCCAGGAAATAGATTATATCGTGTTTGTCCAAAAAAATGGAAAATTTCACAACATGGAATCACCGAAAGTTATGTTAGTAAACCTTAAACAGTGTAGTAAAATTACGCCTTTTCTGTAATAACGCAAAACCGTCATAACTTGCGTTGATCGATCACTCCTCTGAATCACGCTGAGCAAAAAATGCACGTAAACCCAATTACAATTAGAAAACCGAGGAACGATACCAAAATCTTCCCTCGATCGACAACATAGGGATTCCCCGCACAGCATTGGGAGGGTCTGTGAGTGTGATACTTGGGAAGATTGGCGATCGAGCTTTTAGATGAACCGTGCCGATTTATATTTCCCGTGGCGTTTTCCAGTCATAAACGTTTAAAAAATTGTTTCACTTCAAGAAATGGCTGGCAATGAATTCGCCCGTCGTTTTGTTCGAAAGGGAAAATTGGGCCGATCGCATGCATGCATGCAGCTGTATGACATTTGGGCGAACGACTCGAATGAGATTGGGAGAATCACTCACGTGTATCTCCGCGGAGTACTGAGTTACATAATAGTGGTCTGAGATTACGCTTTATCGTTATTACGGAAAAGTGTAATTTTACTACAATGTTAAAGGGGAACCAACCCTTGGAATTACCCTACTCTCATGATATGAACAAAGTGTGAAAATCTGAGCCAAATCAGACAAATCCGTTCAAAAGTTATGAATTTCAAAATCACAGAGAAACGACGATCACTGCCGTTCATGGGGATCCGCGCAATCGGCAAATTCGACGGAATCTGTGACGTCATGTCGGACAACTCCTCATTCACTCTGTACACAAAACTTCACACTTTCTCCCTTTTCTCGGAAAAGTCAACAAAATGCTAATTTTCAGTTGGGGTATAGCATTTCTGTATTGATTTTGCATGTATTTTAAAAATATTCATGCCGCAACCTTATTCTAAATTTTGCATTGATCAATTTCTATGTATTCTATGTACAGGGTGAATGAGGAGTTGTCCGACATGACGTCACAGATTCCGTCCGTTTTGCCGATCGCACAGATCCCCATGAGCAGCAGTGATCGTAAAACCTCTGTGACTTTGAAAAGTCATAACTTTTGATCGGGTTGTCCGATTTTGGTCAATTTTTCACAGTTTGCTCATCTGATTTTACTTCATTCAATGGGAGCACGAAAATCCCAGGAATTGGTTTCCCTTTAAGCCACGGTCAAGTAAAAGCCCGGAAGTATCACGATTCAACACGACTATTTGTTCGGTTGCCGTAAACTCTGCGAATAGAATAAAGAGTCGTGTTCGATCGTGTTGCTTTTAGGCTTCAATGTGACTGGGGCCATACACCTACAACACTATTTATTTATTTATTTTTATTTATTTATTTTTCTTCAAAGAGATGATTTTGTTTCACACTTTGTTTTGTTGTAAAGGCGATCCAAACGAATGCTGTGCTTTCAGGGTAGTCGCCTCCTTTATTTTTTACTCGTGATGTTATTTTGTATTGATTATGTATATGGAAAAGGAAATAAATTAATTCAATATTATTTTTATTATTATTATTTTTTTTAATTAATGTATCTATTTATTTTATTGATTTGTTTATTTTTTTTGGGGGGAGGGGGGTTCTTGGTCGTTTTGCAGTCATCTAAGGCGATATACGTCCTTGTCACCATGGTCACAGATTACTCAGCTGGTGTTGTGACGTTGACCGTTTGATAAAATGCTCTGAATCCTATTCCGCGTCGTTTGTCGTTGTTGGACTTGAACTGAACCCTCATGACATTGCCTGACGATATGAATGACCCGAGTGGGGCTTCATCGCCGCACACCCTAGAACAACATGGAAGAGAAATAATAATAGTAATATTGTAATAATAATATAATAAAGGTCCCAGCACACCAAACGCGGCACGGCACCACGGCACGGTATTTACGCGATTACCCCCCCCCCCCCCCCCCCCCCCCCCCCCCG
>BQKZ01006151.1:0-16897 GCA_036244855.1 Temnopleurus reevesii | reverse complement strand
CATGATATCATTCAATAGGTTCAAGTGAACAATACAAACCGTTTTCCATACTGATTTTATTTTGGTGGGCATAATTAGTAATTATGAATATTCATCAAGGAAGTTAGGGTATTGTTATTTATATCATCACATCAATGTTTATTGCACTTGATAATTTTGTACGTTAGAGGGCACTTTTCAAGAAATTAATGCTAAGGTACGCTTGTACGCAGTGTTTTACGGTATTCCAAATTATGTGCGTTTCTTGGCAACGAACGGAGTGATGTGGTTAGTCTATTCCTCAAAGCGGTTGATAGCTGTAAAAGTACGATACCGGCACTCGGGATCCTCCTTACATACTTTACTTGTTGCTATGTTGGGCAAGCTTCGGGCAAGCTTTAGTGTTGTCGATAACAACGTGTATGTTAGAGGTATGCATAAAATTTGCATAATTTGTTAGTTTAGCCGCATGTCGAGCTTTTTTTATGCACAGAACAAATGCAGTATCGGTTCAATATTTTTTTTCAGATTTGGGTAGCATAAGCTATTGTAATTTTTGTTTAAACTAGAAGTTGTTTCTTTCATCCGTTCTGCTCGCGGAAGTAGGGGCAAGGGACTGGCCAGGACAAAGTAAACAGTTTTTTTCAAGCATTCACATTAGGTTTATCACCTCAATACAAAAGTCCCGGGTGCGACTCTTGTTCAACATTTTCCATAGAATGAGAAGGATGGAAATATTTGTTTGTGTTAACCTCGCTATAATTATACAGAATGGAAGTTGTTTACTTTGTCCCAGGCCGTCATCCCTTTTGGTCACAGTGCCAGTATCTATACTCACTGTATCGCAACCGGTTCCAATGGAAACATCATTGAGTCCGCTTGATCTTCGCCCAATATAGGACCAGCATCTGCGTTGAAAGAAAGTGAAAGAGATGGAACAACGATATTTGAGTAACGATTTCAGAAGTAGAGTCAGATAGTGGAAAACCAGGGGGTCAATGCCCCGGTCACATAGGGCCCGATTCAACACGACTCTTTGTTAATTCACAGTTTACTGCCTCAGAACAAAGAGTCGGGGTGAATCGTGTTGCTTCCGAAACACAAAAAATAGAAATCAGCTGATTTAATTGAAAAGATGAACAATGAAATTGCCGGGATTTGTAAATCCTTAGATCTCGTATTTATAATGCCGCCTAATGGCAGTAGAGCGGGAAGAGACATCAAATAACTTGTTAAAATTATGATGCGCAGTACATTTTAGGAATTTCCAAACTTATGCAGAAGATGTGCAATTGTTTTTATCGCAACCAGGAAAATATTTTCCATGTTTCGTGTCATCTCAAGAATTTGTTTAGATGTAGCTAAAAAAATCTCAAGAATATCAACTTATTTTCGACTTAATTTTACTCATTTCGCATGTTTGCACATGCTGTGCGCTTCATATCGTTTCTTGCAGATGTCATTTTGTCAGGTTAACCCATTGATGTCTGCGGGCAAGTGCGGGTAATTAAGAAATTGCCATTTTAATTTTTACTTTTAGGGACACTTAGTAGGTTTGCTTGCACCAAACTATTCTAAAAATATAACCTGCATGACTTGGTCAGCGAAAACTCTGTAAGATTCAATCTACATCACAATTAAACATTATACACTGTTCGCGTTACGGTGCAAATCAGCGGAGCTATTTCTTTGTTTTCCCATCTGAGTAAATATTTTGTTTACAAAAATTAGGATGCATATTTGTCATGTTTCTGATGATTTCACCTGTGCGGTATCACAGATAACTTCTGAAGATAAATGAGCGAAGTTTCTCCAAGTGTTCAAACCATCATGCTAATATAATTAAAATCAATATCACCAGAAAGCATTAGGATCGCCGTAACTCGCTCGCCTTTGTGCAAACGCGCATTAGTGGATGATCGAAATTGGTGAACGAAGGCTAGTGGATCGTGGAAAAAACGTGCACGTCCGATGTGCGGCATCACTGAGGCGCACCCGTTTTCTTTTGTCCAGAGCCCACTGCACATCAATTTCGAAAATCCATTATATTTTCAGGCTTACCCGCTCCCTGCTAAGAAGTTGAGTCTGCTGGTTGGGACAGAGGACTCCACAAATTGTAGGCAAGTGTTATTCTTGATGAAACTCATCACATTCACAACCAGGCCCCTGAGAGTTTCTGGAAGATTCGAAAATGAAATAGAAGTCGTATAAGATTTCAGTAAAAACAAAAATAAATAGATATATACAAATATAACATGCCAATGATGATGGAAAAGGTGGCTGATAATCAACAATATTAGTAGTAAATAAAATGGGATCTTTAATTGGTACATGGTCCCGAAAAAAATCAACATGGTTGAAAAAATAAATTGTCATAAGTTAGGTATATCATCAGATAATTGGACCTTTCATAAATATGAGATTTTAAACCGAACATTTTGCCAAGAAAGAAGCACAAAGACACTGAATTATTGAAATGAGCCCCCTCCAAAGTAATGGCGCCAACATGAGCCTTCCAATTGCTTCATGTGCTCGTCAATGCGCAAATGATTTCCGTAGTTAAAATGATAAAGCTCTCTGAAATGCGCGTTTCGATTCTAAATTGATTTTGAGTTAGTTTGCATTCATTCGATTGTAGCAACACCCCTTAAAGATTAAAAAACTACATTTGCATACTTTACAATTATGCTTATAACTTGTTCTGTACCTCGGATATACCAAAATAAGAACTACAATTAAATATTTTAGGCATTGGTAGTCTTTGATATTTAATTTAAATAAATATATATTCCATTGTCTGTCATCCTTCTCACCGTATTATGCCAAAGGTATCGCGATACAGATAGCGCATATCACCTCAATGCCACTCACACACACAACCCTGTTAGTGCCCGTTTAGCGTGAACTTCAATACACTGCCGCAAATACAGAGCATATATATGCGGAATAGGCACCGAGAGAAAATCTTTTGCTCGGGTCAACGGACATTGAACGGCCGTTCTGAATAATTGAACGCACGGTCCATTAATTCGAGGCCTCGAATAAGATAATTTTTATTGGAATAACTATAAATGGGCTTATCATGACCAATCATTGTACTTAATTGATTGGTGATAAGTTCGAACATTTAGTTCTCTTCAACATAACACAACAATCTTGGAAAGTCATATTTTAGGCTGAGAAGAAATACACACACCATCTGTGAACTCATAAGGGATTGTCTTGTTTGGCCATTCGTTGCTAGGAAAAAGAGTAAAGTCGACCGCCTTCCGCTTGAACCTTTCTTTCTCTTGCATTCGTTCAAATTCCTCAACAGCCCTTTTTTGTTCTTTGGTAAGCTTGATGTCGCCTTCAAAAAGGTCCTCATCGGGTGGGTTGCGCTCGTCCGCGGGGCCGCCAGGGTGAACCTGGAGAAGAGAAAGAGAGAGAAGGGTGGGGCGGGGTGGATGAAAGCTCATCTATAGGATTATTTAAGCATTAATTAATGTATTATTTTACATCTATCTTTTAATTCATTTATATCTCGAAAATATTATTTTTATATCATTTCCAAAAGAAATCAAATCGGAAACGGTTTATGATTGTTTTTTTCGCACAATTCAATACACAGTGCGTATCTATTGTCCAAGACCCTCTTCATTTTACGAAAAATAGTTTATATCATGTTATCGGCATATGGGGTTCAGTATTATAGTTAGGCGGTTATAGCTCCAATATTATGAGGAATTGTGCACTTTTTGATACAACCACCAAATCTGGCACACAGGTAAATTTGCATGCTACGAACATTTTCAGATATTGGGCCACTCAAAATTCCGCCTCCAAATCGGCCATTTTGGATTTCAAAATGGCCGCCATTCAAAATTTACATTTTTGATTACCTTCGGCTCCAATAATGCTATCGACTTAATTCTGGTGTCTAAATGTATGGTTTTATGGGCAAAGAATCTGATGGTAGCTATCTCCATAGCGTATTTTCTACCAATTAGCCGCCATATTCGATTTGAAAATGGCCGCCATGTGAAATCGACATTTGTGAATATGTGTGGGTGTGGTGATGTTACCGATTCAATTCTGGGATCTATATGTATGTTTTGGGGGCCGATGAATCGAATGATAACAATGTGCATTGTATTTTCAACCAATGGACAGCCATAAGATACCACTTTTACTATTTGTTTATTTTGTTTTCCTTGTTTCTAAAGTGCCATGAGCACCTTATGGTGGACTTGTACGCTATATAAGTGGCCACCATTATTATTATTATTATTATTATTATATCGTATTTCAAAATGGCCGTCATATGACATCATACAATCTTAACCTGTGGCTGAGTTGCCAATAAAACCGTGTAGTCAGGCGGTTTATATTCAAAATCCAGAATTTTGCACTTTGTGATACAAGCACCAAATTTGGCACATAGGTACTTTAGCATGTGTTAAACATTTTCAAATATTGAGCCACTCAGAATTCCATCTTAATGTCCGCAATTTTGGCTTTCAAAATGGCCACCATTTGAAATCTACATTTGTACCTATCTGTTCGAGAAATGCTGCTATTTAATTGATTCTAGTGTCTAAATACATGTTTTCGGAGGCAAGAAATCCAATGGTAACAATTTGAATTACATATCATTAACCAATGAGCGGCCATATTAGATTTCAAAATGGCCGCCATTTGAAATCTACATTTGTACTAATATGTGGGTGTAATGCAGCAAGAAAATGTTGACTCAATTATGGGCTCTAAATAAGTGTTTGTGGATGCAAGCAATCCAATGGTCAAAATCTGCAATACATAATTCCAACCATTGGACAGTCATATTGGATTTCAAATGGCCGCTCTTTGATTTACATTTGCACTCATCTGCGAGTTTGATGCTTTTCTTGACTTTATCCTGGTTTCCATATATTTGATTTGGGAGGCAAGGAATCCAATTGTAATGATCTGTATTGCATATTTTTTTTATCTCATTAGACTTTAAACGATGGCCATTTTGAAATTCAAAATAGCTGTCATTCGAAATCTTAATTTGCACTTCTGTCAGTGTTTGTCATTCGGAACCACATGCAAGGTAACGTAGCTCACACATAACTCGAGTCTGCTTATGCCAGTGTCATATATAAAATACCTTTCTTAACTTATTTGTAAAACTGTTAGTTGTCGTATGTGTACAAGTATATATATGATAAACTGCTGATAAATACTGCACAAAAATCACTATAAACCACTTTTTATTAAAGTGAAAATATCCGTCAATGTTATTCTGTTTTATTTATCATGTACTGCAGAAATATACACATATTGGCACCCTTACTAATACCCAATCAACTGCTATTATAAGAACTTATCAATGGTTGCAAATTCTTTCGGGTAGGGGAAAGTGGTCCCCCGTTTATTAAGCTTTTTGATAAAGATATAGACTAGATATATTGTTTTTGTTTAACTTTCTTTCAGGTTGAAAATGGCTTTAACAAATGCAGAGAACAGCGACATTACAGAAAAGTAAAAGCAATGTGATCCTGGGTTGAAGGATCGTGATGAGGCAAAGCATGTAAAGAAATATTACGTTCCCATAGATCAGATGTCTGCAGGTGACAAGAAAACGAGACGGGGAAAAGTATGGATTGGCAAGAGAAAGAGAAACAAGAGAAAGGCAGGAAAATATTGATACGATGGATCAACCTGTTACGTCATCAGCTCCTGGACCAAGTTACACGAGCACCCCAATAAATGTTAGCATGTTTATGAACTTGACATTGTAAAATGTACATAGTTGTACCTCCTCTCCGCCCTAAATGTTACATTGTGATTTAAAGATATTCTAATCACGTTAAGAGTAAAATACCCTAATTTCCAATTTTCAAATTTTCAAAAGGGAAAAGGGATTTCTAAAAATGAAATCTAATTCTCTTATCATGATTGTTAAGAAAACACAAGCAAACTAATCAAAACTCTGACATCAATTCTTAAACAAGTTCTTTTATTAATTTTTTTTTTTAATTCATATATCTTTCGATATCTTCATTTACTTGCAAGATCAGCATTCCAAGAGAAGTCCCTGGCTACGAGGTGAAACAGATAATGTGCCACCACACAACGATGATCAAGTTCTTTTGAAGGTTACATTCCCATCTCACACATATGTTCAAACAGATTTCTGTTCATTCCAGAAAAAAGGATCAATAAAAGTGTATATTGTGCGAAACGGAAATATAAAAAGGCTTTACGAGGAAATTAGAAGTTCCAAAAACAAAAGGTTTGGCGTTTGCAAAACAAAAAAAAATAAGTTCGGCAAAAAAATGCTTCACCCGGTCTAAGTTCAAGGGTACACGATTCCAATAAATCAACAACCCCTGTGAGGAGTGCAGAAAAGATTATTAGAGCATCTGGTATGACACGACACCTCTAAAAGGGAAACCAGCCCCTGGTATTATCGTGCTCTCATTGAATTAGGAAAATATGAGATGAACGAACTGTGAAAATTTGAGCAAAATCGGACGACCCGTTCAAAAGTTATGACTTTTCAAAATTACATAGATTTGAAGATCCCTACCGCTCATGGGGATCCGTGCGATCGGCAAATTCGACGGAATCTGTGACGTCGTGTCGGATAACTCCTCATTCACTCTGTATACAATTTTTCACATTTTCTCCCTTTCTTTTCGGAAAAAATCATCAAAATGCCAATATCCGATTGGGGTATAGCATTTCTGTATTGATTCTGCATGTATTATGAGAAGAATGATGTTGCAACCTTACTCTAAATGTTACATTAATCCATTTTTTAAAATTCTGTGTACAAAGTGAATGTGAAGTTGTCCGACATGACGTCACATATTCCATCGAATTTGCCGATCGCACGGATCCCCATCAGCGATAGGGATCGTCATATCTCAGTGACTTTGAAAATTCATAACTTTTGAACGGGTTGTCTGATTTTGCTCAAATTTTCACAGTTTGTTCATCTAATTTATCTTCATTCTATGAGAGCACGATAACGCCAAAGGCTGGTTCCCCTTAAAAAAAAAGTTAAAGAAGCATTGATAGTACATAATGCTATGCTGAAAGACCTACAAGATTCGAAGATAGGTCGCAAATATATTTTTGAAGCTTCCAATCAACAGTTCAAGTCTCAGATGTACCATAGGGATTTGACCCGCGCCCTTAAGATAGGAAAAATGGTATCCGGAAAAGGCTAAAAGGGTAAAAACAAAGGGAGCAATACAGTTTAGAGGTCTTTAAATTATCAAAGTAGACATGTTGGCCTGTATTTCAGGTTTAACTTAAACTAGAGTTTAAATTTGTGGCTTAAAGCCCAAGTACAGTTTTGGTAAAGATGAAGAAATGTGAATTTTGGGGATATTTATCATGACATGTAATTCTTATACACATTTTTAGACCATAGCATATTTTCTTACGAACTGATTCTTTTGAAAATTTGAATTTGACCGTTAAATCATATTTAGCGCAATCTCCTGGTTATAGCATTATTTTGCTCGTTATCGAGCATATACAAAGTTATTTCCAAGATTTGACAATAGAATGATATAGAGATGTACACAACAATTAAATTCAGAAATTTTCATCCAATTCTGAGAATGGGAAGTTGTCCTTTATCAAGAAAGAAAATATTGAAATAGCGTGGTGAAGCACCACGCTATAAAAATTTGCACATTTTAGGTTATAGCTTTTCCAAAACTCGTTCATTTTTCGCACAATCTTTTGTGTAATATGTTTATGATACTATAATTCATTTCATATAGATTTGAAGATAAAATCTGGTGATGAAAATATTCGCTTTTACCAAAACTGTACCTGGGCTTTAAGTATGGGAAGCCAAAGGAAGCTTGAATCTATATAACTGTTACAGTCGGTGTTTAATTTACCAGCACATCTGTCACTCATAGTATTAATAACTGTCATGCAATAAAAACTTTGGCATTTTGGGCTTCCTTTACTTAAACCTGATATTAGAATGCGGGCCATAGAATTATACTTGGGCTGTCAATCAATATCTTGGGCTGTCAATCAATATCAATAACACTGTCAACCCCCCCCCCCCCCCCTCCTAAAAAAGGAAATGGAGCAATAATAGTTTGTGCTCGAGAAAGAAGACTGAAGCTTCCTTGTCTAAACAAGCCCTGATGTCAAAAGCAATGGTTAAAATTGCGATAATTACATTAATCATATCAATATTAACACAATTATCGCATGAATCCACAAAGTTGCGCACAAATAAGTATTTTCCTATATTTGCGAATGCGTAGATTTTTAGACCAATGAATGGCATTAACACATGTTGGAGTGTTTTTTTTTATGTTTCAATTCGTAGTTGAGTGTTGTTTTCATTCAAAATTTTAGCTAAGTAACCGGCTCCCACTGTTTCTCTATCATGTCATATGCATGGCACATATCGTAACTGGGGATGATACAAGCTTGGTCGTATTTGACAACAAGGCGCTTGATTAGCACGTACAAAATGAAAATTGTATATTTGATTTTGCCTAACCGTTAAGGTACACACTATGGGAAAGGCCCAATTTTAAAAACACCTGGTCCAAATTATTTTTGATTGCAAATATAAATTGTGCTTAAAATGCAACGTTTGTTGAGCTACAGAAATTATCACTATGTTTTCACTTTTGTCACTGTTTTTAGTTCATGGTTGAGTAATGAATACATATTACAGTTTCAAATGTTGCATATCGTAATAGTGCTGGATTTTAAGTGATATTGTGAGCTACGTTACTGGCTCCAGGGTCTGTTTATGTCCTCATACAGTAAATATCGTAACAAGGGATGATGCAAACCTGATTGCATTTGATAGAAAAGTGTTTGATTATCATGGACAAAATGAAAACATTATCTTTAGTAGCTTCAACGTTAAGAAATATAATGTTGAAAAAAAAATCCCAATTCATAAATACCCAAAAATATTTTGAATGGTGAAGGAAAATCGTGTTAAAATGCAACATTTTCTGACCCAAATAAACGATCTTTCTATGTTATTACTCATATCACCGTTTTTTAAGTTTATAGTTGAGCAATGAACACATAGTAGAGCTTTTTTTCCATTTTCCATTGCAATTGTGAGATACGTTACCGGCTCACACATTTTGTTTATGTCATCATACAGTATACATGTATATCTTAACTAGCGATGATACAAACTTGGTCGCATTTTATAGACAAGTGTTTGATTATCATGTACAAGATGGAAACACTATATTTGGTTGCTTCACCGTAAAGATATACGCTTTGAAAAAGAACCAAATGTTTAATCACTGAAAAAATCGAATGGACGATTAAACAATAGTATGCCTTGTGATACACTGTGTAAAAAAAGTCCAAAACTGCCATATGGGATAATTTTGGACTCATTTTTTAGTCAGGACACTTTCTTTGTACTATTCCATAGCATAAAGTTGTTCATGTTGCGTAACAAATTTGATCACCCACCCGTTTTTGCACAAAGTACATTTGGTAACGGAGTTCACAATGAAATAGTTTTGGTATTAACACATTAAACTTCGATGGTCTGTTGAAAACAGAATATTAAAGTGGTGTTGCCAATATTTTAGATTTTGATGGATCGATATACTAAATTTATAAAATCACCAAATTTAATTGTTTTGGACGACTTTTATTTTTTGCGTTTTTTAAAAGTCGATTGGCACCGAAATTTGTGGAATTGCCCATATAATAAAAATTATTATAAAGAAAACGATAACCACTGCTTATAATATCAGTTATGATAACAAAAATAACAATAATGGTAACAATAATGATACTAATGAGCGATAAGGATATCTTTATAATTCTTAGAGTATGAAAAATATCAATGATGATAAAAATGAAATTGATGTGATTTTGATGAAGCAATTTGAGTTGATAATGATGATCATAAACGTGTTTGTACTATAATTTAAATTCAATTCATATTTACATCGCTTGGTATGATTATGATATCTTAACACATTAGATGATGACAGCCTAATTAAATAGAAAGGAATAGCCTTATGTAGGCAGAGACTTGAAACTATAGCATAAAAGTTTATTGTATTATAGTAAAGTAGACAAAAACAACCAAAATTCAATACAAAAAGCAAACCAAAATTAATCCAAACCAAATAAGAACCTACAGAATCACAAATTTTTAAAACTTTGGGGGTGTTGCTCAAAATCAACTGCATATCGACTGCAACTTTGAGAATTATAACGCGCATTTTCATTCGCGCACGGTATGCGCATTTAAAAAGACGCGCATGAAACAATACTTTTGATTGGCGCGTTTCGATCAACTGCAACTTGCAATCAATTGCAACTTTTGAGCAACGCCCCCTAGGTCTTGTAAAGTGACATAATCAGAACAGATGGGAACCTTTTCAACTCCTTCTAAAAAAAACGAATCAAGCAAATCATACATCTTTAACAAATTGGGCCTCAATTATTCTGTAGTATAGTTTGAAAAAATAAACTTATTTTTCTATTTGCAAAGTGCTATGCATTCAAACAAATAACGAAATTCACCTCCCAGTTTGCTCAATGAACAAGGCTGGCAAATGTGGTCTCCCCATTTGATTTCTGCATATCTTTCTGTACTCACAGGTAAAGCCCTGGTCCCATAGACACCCCGGAGCAACACGATTCAACACGACTCTTTGTCAATTCACAGTTAACTGGCTCAGAACAAAGAGTCGTGTTGAATCGTGTTGTTCCGGGGCCCTATATGTGACCGGGGCTTAAACGGTGGTTACCACAACAGAACTTTGCCAAAACAAATCTTAATGAAGGTGTGAGTATTAACATGATCAAAATATAGTTTTCCAGGTTTAAACTAGTTTTGAAAGCTCTACACAGTGTACTTTGATTGCTTCTATTCAATTTATTTTCGTCTTACAACCATGCATATGACGCTCAAGTCCATTTGCAGTGAAAAGATCGTTTATGGTCAGGGGGCCTCAACCTGGAACTCATTGACAATACAACAATAACAATGCAATACACTTCAAAGCTTTAATAGGCCACTAATAGATAACAGGATTAAGAGTAGCAACATTTAAGTACGTTTTATCAAGTCAAATTTTAACTTGTGATTCTTATTCCAATTTCAATATCTTTGTTTTTCAAAATTACCTTCTGGTAATGATGCTTTATGATTATTATTGTTGAATTTATCCATCCAATGAAAATACGAAATGTTTATCTTGATAGTTTTTAATGATTTTATAATCGTTTAGATAATTTATGTATTTTAATATATTTATATATTTTTAGTTTAAGAGTTATTTTTCTATGTATACCTTCTGTTTTAATTTTCATTTTACAAATGTTTTAAAATTTATATTTATTGACCTGTTCTTTTCTTAATCTTTATTATATATGTATCTTGATTTAAGTGTCATTTTACCTTGTATATTATGTTAATGGCACGGCCCCAATGTAAACCAGACTGTGTATCTGTTTGGGTTTTTACCGTGTTTAAATAAAATCCATCTATCTATCTATCTAATTTACCTTGCAATTCTTGACAAAATGGTTCTTTGAATCATATTTTAACTGCTCTCTGCAAACATGAAATGCGAACGATTTCATGCTCCTGCCACATATTCAACATACCCAATTTATACAAAAGACTTTTCATACGAACTATCTAGGTGGAAAAATATATTCCATGATCATCTAATGATTTTAAGACTTTATACACACTATTTTTTATGATTTACATTCCCATGTGTTTTTTTTTTCACGCAAACTGTGCGCATAATAAGCGCGAGTACATCTGGGGCCTGTAACATAAAAGATGCAAATAAACTTACGATTTATATTAATCGTAAGTCTATGACAAACTGTGTATCATTAAGATACGATTAATTTTCAATTTATCGTATCTCTTTTATGTTACCGGCCCCTGGTGATATCATTTAAAATGTATTTGTGTAACTAACAGAATTGGAGCAGTTTCCTTTCAAGCTCGATTACTCATTTTAGGCAATTATAGCGCATTCCAAAGTATTGTATTGTATTGTATTGTACTGTATTTCCAATCAGTAAAAAGACATTTAACATAGAACATACTTCAAAATTAGAATACATTTGACAAAAATAATTTGCAATTAATAAAACTGGCTGGATTGTCCTTTCAGAGGAATTAAAATGAATACCTCTGTTTTTCCAAGGAGTCTAGTTAGGCAGTTTTGTTACAAACCTCTCAGCTCTCATTATTAGGATATCGAATTTGTTACATTTCAATTTTCCCAATGAATATCTACTTTGATATTAAAAAAATACTTACTATGTATATGTCTATTTGTTACGTTTCAATTTTCCCAATGAATATCTACTTTGAAATTTAAAAAATACTTACTAAATATGTCTATGTCTATTTGTTATGTTTCAATTTTCCCGATGAATATCTACTTTGGAATTTAAAAAATACTTACTAAATATGGCTATTTGTTACGTTTCAATTTTCCCAATGAATATCTACTTTGAAATTAAAAAAAAATACTAAATATGTCTATGTCTATTTGTTACGTTTCAATTTTCCCAATGAATATCTACTTTGATATTAAAAAAATACTTACTAAATATGTGTCTATTTGTTACATTTCATTTTTCCCAATGAATATCTGCTTTGATAAAAAAAAAAATATACTTACTATGTCTATGTCTATTTGTTACATTTCAATTTCCCCAATGACTATCTACTTTGATATAAAAACAAACATGACAAATACTTACTATGTCTATGTCGGGCAAGCCGTCAGGTCCGACACTTTCTTCGGTTGCATTTCGAGAATGCTCTCTTAGATCATCGTGCATAGCAGGTATATGAAGTGGACGGCACCAGGCCTCCACCGCCAACAGGAGGAGAATTGCCCATCCTTTTTCGACCATCGTTAATTTTTTCCTCTTTCCTTTTCCCTCTTTCTTTCTTTTTGTTTTCTTATCTATCTTTCAAGTTAGCGTAATCTTCCTTAAAGTTCAACCAATACAATTTGATCAACCGAGTTTCACACGCTAGGGCGGTCCAGAGAAAGGCCTACGTTTGTAAATTCTGAATTTAAGCAAACGGACATTCATCAAAAATGTTAAATTTCAAACTTTCTCCGAATGAGATAATGTGTTGTAACTTCATCCGAATAGGCCGGTTGTATTTATTCAAGATAAACGAGTGGGATATGCATCGTTGAAGAAATGATGAAAAACAAGCTCCAGCGAATAGCGGTTTATATTGTATACGTCAAACATATAGTACAAAGAAAACGGCTTTAATATGTTCGGACCGAGTCACGGTTCGCTACAGCGAGGTCGGGAGACAGACTATTGGACAGACAACCTTGGTTGTATCAGCACCAAGTTCCTATCCTGTGTAAATAAGGTGTTAAATTTAACACCAGCGGGAATCAATATAGTTCCACACCAGAAAAGTGTTAAAATAACACCTGTTTGGATTCAAATTAATATGTCTAAATATCGACTGGTGTTTTTGATAGCTTAAGCATCACCAGTAGATGATTAAATAATTAATGATTCCAAACGGGTGTTACTCTAACACTTTTCTGATTTGGACCTATATTGATTCCGGCTGGTATTAAATTTAACACCAGGGTTTTACAATGTATCCTGTGTAAATCAGGTATCATTACAAACACCAGATGGTCGATGAAATGCATTAGAATCTATACTTTTATCTACTGTATATCTATACAGCACGGAATTTTATAACATTTACTTTTGTTAAATCGAAATGTATTAGAATTCTTCAGAGAAAAGTAACATATCGTAACAGTGATATGAATATAATGAATACCGCAGTTAGTTGTGAGGTCATCATTGCCAATTTGTCTTAATATTAACACACTCATATTAGACTAAACCAATAATTTCTTTCTTGATAAAGCACTCCGACCTTCTTATGCATGGAATTGGATGAAAATTCGAGAATTTAGTTTTTGTGTACCCTTTTTATTATAAGTATTTTAAACTCACGGAAATAACATAGCGCATGCCCTAAAAACAAACAAAATATAGTTATTAACATGAGAGTTCGCTAGATGTGATTTAACGGCCATATTCAAATTTTAGGAAATAATTATCTAATAATAATTATGCTGTGGTCTCGAAATGTGTTTATATATATATAGTTTACGATATATGATAAACACCCCGTGAATTTCACATTTCTTAATCTTTACCAAAACTGTATTTGGGCTTTGATTGACACTTTTAAAACAAGATGTGGCTTGTATTTTTTTACACTTGGATTATGTTTCATAAAGATATACGTATCATCCTACGCACGACTATACGAACGACGGTTTATCCCCAATCTCCAATGGCATCACGTCCAATGACCGTTTCGTCCAAACGCGCTTCGTCTAATATTAGGTGGACAACCTGACGATAGGACAAAGTGACACCAAACAAAGCGGTAATTGGACGAAGTAGGACTAGATCACATGATGATTGGACGAATACGCAAGATGGACCATATGGTTATTGGACGAAATGGCTATTGGACGGATGGGATATTGGACAAATTGGTTATTGGACGAAATGTTTATAGACAAAGTAATGTTGGACGAAGCGCGTTTGGACGAAACGGTCATTGGACGAGATGGCAATTTACCATACCAACGACTGGTGATGATTTCTCGTTCTCATTGATAACTCCTGGCGCTGAATCTCACCGAAAAGATCACCAGTCGTTCGTACAATCTTGCGTAGATCTACGCACGCCCTTTTTAAATACATCCCGGGGTGTAAAGGTAGAAAACTACATTTGCACACATTACGGTTATGATTACAACTTGTTGTGTACCTCAGATGCGCCAAAATAATAACCTCTATGAAGTATGTTGGTCGAATGTTGTCCAGAATATTTAATTCAAATAAAGATCTACTGTATCATAATTCATCTTGACACCAACGGTATCGCGATACTCCTAGCGTATTACTGTACCACACACACACACACACAAAACATTGTAAGAGCACATACAGTGCGCACTTCAATACACTGCCGCACCATGCGGAATACGTACTGAGAGAGACTCTTGCGCTATTGGTCAACGAGGGGTTAACGGATGTTTTGAATTGTGAGCGCACGGTACATTAATTTGAGGCCCAAATAGAAGAATTATTATTGGAATAACTATAAATGCGCCTATCATGACCAATCTTTGTGCTTATTTGACTGGTGATAAGTTCTAACATTTAGTACTCTTCAACATAACACAACAATCTTGGAAAGTCAAATTTTAGGTGATAAGTTCTAACATTTAGTACTCTTCAACATAACACAACAATCTTGGAAAGTCAAATTGTAGGCTGCAAAAGAAGTATTCTACCTTTAACACCATAGTTATAGTGATCTAACACTATTCTCGTATTTTTTCCAATAATTCTTTTATTATCCATCCATCCACTGATAACACATATAGCTCATATGCAAAACAATCGTGTACAAATTTGATCGTACAGCATAATATCATCAAACATAACATAAACACCGTAAAATGATACATCATATCTACTTGTTACTGTTTGTTTTAACAATAAATTTAGATCAAGAAATAGATAAACAGAATGGAAATTATATGTGTATATCACACTCAACAGAGCAATTATATACAGGCGCGCAACTAGGGGGGGGGGGGGGCTAGGGGGGCGCCAGCCCCCCGGGTCAGAGCCAGGGGGGCGCCAAAATTTTTGCTCAGCCCCCCGGGGGGCGCCAAATTTGAGGTAAGGAAATTTTTTATTTTGGTAGTCAGCTTAGCGGGGAGGGGCGGGGGCGTCAAATTTGGGCTCAGCCCCCCGGGTATGAAAATCCTGGGTGCGCGCCTGATATAAATCGATGTGTTCGCACAGTCAATATCATGGTGGCGGTCACATTTGTAGCAATTTTCTGGTATTTTTTTTCTTTCCGCCTTTTAATAGATAATAATGAAAATAATAATGATAATAATGATGATGATAATTGTAATAACATTATTAATAATAAATAATGGTGGCTACTTGTATAGTGCACAGGTCCATCTTATCGGTGCTCATGACCCTGAAAGTTTTCTCACTATTACGCGGCTTGAGCTGGCAACCATATGAGGAGCTCCGCATTACAAAGAATTTCTTCCTGCCGTCCCCATTTACCTCATCTGGGTTGAGTGCAGCCTACTGTGGATAGATTTCTTGCTGAAGGAAATTGACATCATGGTGGGATTCGAACCTACAACTCTCTGGTTGAAAGGCGAGGGACAGAACCACTACACCACGTTTGATTATCGTCCCCTTTGTGGGATTCCTGATCAGCTCTGATTGGCGAGACAGGGTCACGAAAATCGAGGTCGTCGCGGTTGTTATCAAATTAAGGCCTTCATGACCAAACAATACATTATGGAAGCATTGAGGTACGATTAAAGCCCGCTGCACATTAGTGTTTCGTAGCTCAGTAAAGAAGTATAAAAAATTGAACATTAATGAGATAATATAGGGTCGAAAATGGTATTGATCAGCGATTTTGCCGTTCGTGTTGACGGTGCGTAACCTCGCTAATACCGCGTGTACACGAGAGGGGTAGTTCTAATTGAGAGAACAATACCTCCGTCAATTTTGCCAATTGGCTGCTAATTTTTGACCAGCTCTGTCATGTTCTATGAGAGCCTTGTTTCCTGCTAGCTCTCCTATTTCATTATCCATTGCGTGTCCATCCTGAAATCATATTTCCTAATCAGTTTTTGTTTGATGCTCATAATTATATTCACGGATTTCATGCATCTAATGAGATAGGCCGTGACAATACAATGCTTAAAATTTATCGATTTGATCCCCTAACCAAAATAATTAGCAAAATGCGTCTTATTGTAATGTGGATATGACATGAACCGCGGAAAGGGACGGTGAGGTTGGGGGC
>BQKZ01006150.1:4887-15885 GCA_036244855.1 Temnopleurus reevesii | reverse complement strand
AATTCTCTTACTTTGAAACATAGAGCGGATGAATATGTTGCTAAAGGAGTGCGTTACCCTTATCATGGGGAGTTAGACGGTGGAAATGATACATTCGCCCAAAATCTAGAACCGGAATACGTCACATTTAACACCGATGTGACGAAAGCGTTCGTTGCATTACAAGTAAGTTGATTATCCTTGTCCACGTTCGTTGCATTACAAGTAAGTTAATAATCGTTGGCAAACAAGCTCCAACCAGTGATGATAACTACACAGATCATGCAAAATGTCGTAGTAAACAAAAATCCATGAAACTACAGAATGTCTATGAATTTACTCTCTAACAGTAATTCAGCTTGAATATGTAAACTTCAAGACATATGTATACCTGTGATATGAATTAATCTGAACTAAATTAATGCTGGATTTAATCCATTGATATTGAACAATATTTTGTCTTAATTTACCTGTTATTCTAAGATGCAAAGAAATGGCTGCATGAAAATTGTTAATGCCACTGTTCCCATATTGCATATTTTTCAGGAGAACAATGCTATTACGGTAGTGGATCTAGTCACCATGGAAATAGAGGATATCTATCCACTCGGCGAAAAGAGCTGGAGAACTTTGGATCTTGATGGAAGTGATCGAGATGACGGTATGGATAAGAACATCGCATATTTTGTAAATTTATAGTAGACCGTACAAATATACATTGCGCACAATAAGCCCAGATAAACTCCATATTTCTTTGATATTTTGAAAGAGACCTCCCCCCCCTCCCTTAATGAAATCTTAATTGAAAGGTTTTGCTAAGTGAAAACTGGTATTTGCAAGTAATCAAATTGCAAATTAGTGATAATCGACATCGAATAAAATCTGATATTATTAGATTTTTTTGTGAGACATGAATTGGGCCTTTAGTGTTGTACACTCTGAATATATTTCAACCTTAATTATTTCCTATCGAAGTCAACGATTTCTGGATTAATTAAGACATAGCTTGCTCGGAGATTTGAAACCCAATCAATTTCTTTCATGTTAGGAATTATTTTCCGGAGGAGTAACATCTCTAGCTTCTTCCAACCTGATGGTATCAAGTACATAGATGTGGATGGAGTCGGCTATATCATTACTGCCAATGAGGGCGACATCTTCGAATACGAACTAGGCAATATGGAGTGGACAGAGAAACAACGAGGGAATGACTTTAATGCAGGTATATCTTTATTCACACTTTGCCTCAATATGGTTGAAATGTCGTTCTCATTAACTTATTTGAGAATATATCATTTTTTAGTTATAATAATTGCCTGCTGACCTTGAGGGGATTTTTACCTTGTTGACGTGGTCAAAACAGAGCCTAACACTAATTTTCATCCATAAGAAGGAGTTGGTAATATCTTTCGGATAAAAAATGCTCTGACAATTTCAAAAGGAATAAACCAGTTGTTATTCATATAAAATAAAGTTTGTAATCCATCGTATATCATAGGGAGATATAAACTATCATTATTCAATATTCATTCGAAATTACAGATGATTTTGCAGACGCGTTTGATGACGGCTTGATTGCAAACTTGAGTGACAATGATATTATTGGTGAGTAAATGTTCTAATTTCCCCTATTGATATAAAATTATTGTTCCATAAATGTATGTATTTTAGACGTTGATGTCAATTCTCATTTAATGAAATCGAAGAACTGTAGATCCTCATTCAAATTATAATTGAAGTAATTTATTCGTACAAGAGTATACACTCTAAAAAGGGATTTGTAAATTCGATGTATTTCGTCACTGTAACGAACAGAAAAGGAATATGTTCTGCAAGGCTATATCTGGACCATCTTATTTTCAGGTCGTCTTACATTCAGCAAGGTTGACGGTCTCGATTCCACTGGTAAATTTGAGAAGCTTTATTTCTACGGTGCTCGAGGATTTTCTATCTTCAGAGCCTCGGACTTCGAACTCATTTATGACAGCGGTGATGATGTCGAGAAGATTATTGCTGAGTTCTATCCTGATGTATTCAACACGAACACGAAGCCTGATGACCCGGATGTTGATACACCTGCTAGTCTCGCTGATACACGCTCAGATAATCTGGTAACTCATTTACATCTCAGATATTGCACTATTTTAGTGAAAGGCGATTAACAAACTACATTTTATTTTGTTTTAGCACTCTTTGTTCTGCACACCGGCAACACCTGGTATCTTGTATAATCACACCTTGTCTGCATTTTCTGAAATGTTACACCATCATTTTTATTCTTGGAAGATATATACTGAGGGTAGTAGATTTCTATATGGCATACATTAGGTAGGAAGGGAGCTGGTCACAATGGTAACACAACGAGTTGCTGATTTGCAGAGTGAAAAGTGATTTATAGAAAAAAAAATCTAGTTGACTGCTACATTGTACTTCCTTATTCCTTCGCCAATTTTGCACATTTTTTCATAATGATAGGAATATCTTCCCTTTTGTAAAATGGTATCTGGGCATGTGTTTCCGGTTACCAGGAGTCAGGTAGATGGCACTAAAACTTGTAAGGTGCTAAATCGGAGCACAAGAGTTTGTAGAAACCACAATATCTATAATCAATAACTTTTGAAACTGATAACGTTTTCCACATTTTGTATAAAAAACAACAAGGAAATTAAAAGACAATTCCGTTTTCGGGTAAATCAGTAAATAATGTGTTTATCTGGCGAAGTAATTCATAAAAGACATGCATTCCCTCCGTTGTGTATCCACGCCACTGCAAAACTCTGTAATAACAAAAAAAATCCAAATCAACATGATATATGCTAGAATCAAAATTAAGTGGCTCGTGGGACAATAGATTTGTACACCGTGTATTGAATTGTGCTTGCACAACAATCACAAGCTGGTCCCGGTTTGAATAGCTTTGCAACCGAGCATTAAATTGGTGTTTGACTTCATTTTAATACGGAAAAAGCTTACATCGTGGATACGATTGTTATCAATCGTACGTCAATGGGAAATTAGGTACAAAAATTAGCGATTGATCGCAGCATTGATTGTATTATGTTACGGACCACAATTCACAAAAGCCATCTTTCCTCACCTCCTTCTCTTCTCCATCTTATCTAACTCCTCACAATGTCAAATTTAGGGACCAGAATGTGAGTCGTTGGAGATCGGAGAGTTTGACGATCGTCGTCTCATCTTCATCGGTGTAGATCGTACAGCTGCAATCCTCATCTACTCACTCAGACCCGGCGAGATCATTCCGACGTTCGAAAGCGTATATCGTGCAGGTGTTCGTAATGATACATTCCAGAATCTTCTCAACGATCGCAATCTTGGTGATCTTGATCCTGAGGATCTAAGGTGATTAGTACTGGTTTGTTGATTAAGATCAAAACATTTTATTACGGCTAGTAGATGTTGACAATCATGAAGAGCGCTGTGCCACGCTACCACGTAGTGATTACTGGTTTGTTGATTGAGATCAAAACATTTTATTACGGCTAGTATATAGATGTTGACAATCATGAAGGGCGCTGTGCCACGCGACCACGTATAGTGATTTTCGTGTTCAATTCAATCATGGTCCATTTTTGTGAATTTTCCTAAAATTCAATGGCATTTTATTCACTTCAAATCCACAGAAATATTGGCAAAGATAGCACTTTTAAATACCATAAAACAAAAACAAAAAAATGTTTCTCCTTTATTCTAATAATACTTATTTTCTCTAAATCAGCCAATTTATGTTTGAAAATGGTCACATTTTTTATTGATTTTGCTCTCTCTTGTGCAACTCATGGAGAAACCTTTTTTCTTTGTTTATAGTCATCCCTTTTCATTAATATTTGGTATTTAATAGTAATTTTTCTCGCCTAAAGCTATCAAGAAAATAAATTGGACACTTCCAGAAGGCCCTAAAATCACTTTGGTAGATATTATAGCCTAAACATGAAAATTTTCGAGAAGAACAGGGAGGTTTAAAAATAAGCTATCTGGTGCCCTGACCTCTAACATATATTCCACTCAGTATCATCTAAACCTACACACTAAGAAATTAGGGTACAACTTTGCACCCCTAGGGGTACAATCCCATGTAACACCGGGTGAACCCTGTGGGTTACAAGTTTCAACCCTACATTTGAGGTGCAATTTTGTACCCCAACCAAGGGTACAAGTTTGTACCCTATTGGAACACATTTGTACCCCAGGGATGCAAAATTGTACCATTAGGGTACAAAATGAGATCTTTGGCGTTTGGTAAAAAAGGAAAGGAAAGGATGTAGTTTAGAGGCGTGTATCATTCAATTCTGAATATTTACGCCAGAAGAAGAAGAGAGAAAGAGGGTCGCCATCTTAACGTCTCCACCCGAAAGACGGTATGCGACCTGGTTTCGAACCCACAGGCAGGAACGAACCCAAGTCTATATGACTGTCCCGAACAGATGGATTTCAGGCGCACGCCACGGCTTTTCAGTCAATATCGACCCTCGATATCGACCCTCGATACCGACCCTCTTTGTTCGTGAAATAGTGCCACCTGATTGGTCAGCCACTTTTGCTTCGCTCGCTCGCCATTGGTTAAGACGTGTTCCTTTTCTAGTCTGCTATTTATAAACTTTATTCAAAACATCGATGTATTAATGTTTTTTTTTCTTCCTAATCTTGTAAGGATCAACGGAATAAAAAACATAGTAATAAATTAAATCTATTACGTATGAAATAGAGTTCCTAAAGGTAAAATAAGAACAAAATCAGCATTCATTTCCGATCACGTATAGAGAGTGGGGTCTGCATTCTGCACTAGTTTCAAATCGGGAGGATACAACGTTGTATCCTTCGTACCAGCTTTCATCACATGGGATTAATTTTTAACCTCATAGGGTATAATGAGGATGCCGGCGGGATGCCGGGGTTCAAATTAGTGACTTTGCGTGATTTTGGACCCTAACTGTACCCTAATTTCTTAGTGTGTATAAGCGTTGAATATGTTCAATATATAATGAAATAGGTTTTTAAAATGCTAAGAGGTTATCGAACCTCATTGCCGTTATATTGCAATTGGTAATATTGCTTTTGATAAATTATAAATGAAATAGATTAACCAACGATTTATTAAAAAATAAACGATTTTCATTGGCATATTGTTTTCTCGTCTTATTAGATTCATCCCTAATTCAGAGAGCCCAACTGGACGGGCGATGCTCATGGTGACAAGCTCTGTTAGTGGAACACTATCTATCTACCAAGTATATGACGATAGCACGCCCTCTACAGGTTGGTTTGATAAACAACTAATGAAAAAATAGTAATGATGATAACAAAAGCTAACGAACTGACAAAAATGTGCATGGATGAGTGTGTTGATACGTGTGTGTGTGTGGGGGGGGGGGGCGTATGGGGGACAACAGCAAGTTACAGTGAAGACGATCGGAGGTACGACTAGAAAAAATATTGTTTTGTCTTTGGATCATTCGTATGTGAAACCCTATAGCAACGATTCTTTACGCACTTATATGGCTTCAGAAGCATAAGAAGTGCTGAAATGTTTTTTTTTTAAAGGCAGACTCCATGGGCAACTTGTACAAGTTTCTTATTTTGTGAAAGTATCGCATCCTGTAAAACTGACCTTGTTCTAACCGAAAATATTAAAAAGTTGTAAATAATAATTTGATGGACACTGGGGAGTTTGGTTTCCTCGTAAAATGGAAAAGAAGACAAAAGAGATTGAAAAGGGTTAACAAATAGGTAACAGCATGCAACAAATTTCTGATATTTTCGTTTATATTGTGTCTGTTTGTTTGTCTTTTCAGAGGGCATTACATCGGAACCAGCCACAACAAGAGGCAGTTCAGCCAACTTGGGCCCATCATCGCTCATTATATACGTTTCTCTGCTGTTTGCAACAATGAAGTTTTGCTGGGAATAACATCTTTCAGTAGTAGAACTGAAAGGAAAGAGGAAGATAGAAAGACATTAGGATGTTGTTGAAAAACTACATTATCAGGTTGATACGCGCCAATTAAAATCTTTATAACATGATAGTTTCGTAAGAAGCGTTTGTCGTAAAAGGAAAGTAGGCATTTCACTTGATTTGCAATCGATCGCACATTTGTACTTACACCTCTTCATATATGCTAAGACTAAACACTATATCCATATGTTATTTTGATATTGTATATTAGTGAAATATATTATGCTTCATATAGATATAAGTCTTATGACAAATACTTACACGGTTTTCATTAAAAAACACACTATATATCTATTGTTAAATGGTCACTCCCACAGATGAAATAAATAAAAGAAGGAACCCTCGCGTTGTTGAAATATTCTCGGAAAGAAAACTACTTCTTGATAAAACGACAAGACTGATAAATTGCATGTGCTACGTTGTTGTTATTTTTATTATCATTTATGCTGTCTAGATTTGTATTTCTGATCTTCTACCTGTTCGTTCTGGGATATTTTCTTTTGTCGGTGCTTTGTAGACCAATACTTATATCTATAGTTTGTTTAGACAATGTTTCATTATATTAAATCATCAAAATTATATTAATTTTCGAAGGATTAAATGTGTTATGATTCAACAGTCCTTGATCAAAACGAAACGAACCAATTTTAGATAAACGTATCTTCTGGGTGCTAGAGTAGTTCATGTCTGACAAAAGATTTATGAAGAAACTAATTGTCCATGCACAATGGATTATTCTTTTAGCTATTTTTAGTATTTTGTAATTTTGTCACTGTTTGGGGTTTCTTTTGGCTGAAATGTGCAAACGTCCAAATCGATGGAAAACCTATATTTATGTTATCTTAATCGAAGGAAAAACTATTACTACGGTATGTTCCTTTACCCCCAATCGATTTAATTTGTATACGTACGCGTCTGTCTTCGTTTGATTTGATGGCGCTCTTCAATCTAGTCAGCCTATATTACGTTTGAAATAAATGTGTAAATCTTTACATGAACGCTGCTTTGTTGTTTATATTGAGAGTCTTTCCCAAAATAGGGAATGATTATCCTAATGAGATATTTTTTTAAAGAATATACTGCTGGACAATCATTCCCATCGCCCCATTCTACAGTGTCAATTATGATAATAATGATTATAATAATGATAATAATAATGATAATAATAGTAATAATATCAATGATACCATATTATTTATACAGTGCAATCATCCCATGGATATACTGTACATTTCTGATGAAAATCTTTGTTTAACCTCTTTAATTATGTTAATGTATCTGCAAGGTATAATCACACTGTTAAAGTGTTAAACTAGTCACATTTGTATGTATTTTACATCCATTTTGTATACTGTAGTTCCCAAGGATCATCTTTTTAAATGCTTAATTTATCTTCCCTTGCATTCTGACATGCTTATTGTTTTTGCAGAATCTTATTCCCCCCCCCCCTCCTTTTTTTCCTCATACTATACATGCGCCGGCACGAACAGACAATGTCGGATTTCTTTGTTTTTACGAAGTGACTGGAGCCAGAGGGTATTTTCAGACGAAATGAGTTACAAATCTGTTGAAACATGCCCTTCTGTGGAACTTATACGTTGTTCTATAGGATTCCCGTTGATTTGGCGCTATGTCGGGATTACTTTGTCTCCATGCAACAATACCCTTTGTCTCCTGTCACTTTGCTTTTGCTCAATTTTTCACAGTTTGTTCATCCGATATTTTTCTTCTTCAATGGTAGCACGATAATTCCAGAAGCTGGCTTCCCTTTAACACCATACATAGCAATATTTTTAGTGGGTTGTGGCTCAGAAAATCCCATCTTGCAAAATTCTCAATCCATAGAATTCAATATATTTTCATAAAATGTTACTGTTAGTAGGAAACAAATCTATTATAATAACTAATTTTTAAAGTAACAAAGTTTAAAGTAACTATTACATTTCTATATATAGACTTAAAGATTTAAAGCGTTTTAATTCATTATGCGATCTTACATTATTGCCACTTTATCTATGAACAAATTGATATACCTTCCCATGCCACAAGTATTGCAACATAGCAAAATTACATTCGTTTTCCATTTATTCACCTGTCTATTCGTATTTTTCTTATTTTTACTTAAATGTGAAAAAAAGCACAAATGATAACTTTACAACATTCTAAGCAATGAATATTGAATTTAAAAGGGTCTGCTTTTACAAACAAGCGATTCAAAACATTGTTCCGATTTCTATGCAATGTTTTTCACAGTCCCCTAGGTGAATAAGCTCTATCAATAACTTCTAGTCTCATAAAAGTACTGATTGTGAAAACGGTGATCCCGAAGCCTACACGATCGACCCCGGAAGCAACACGGAAACAACACGATTCACCCTGGAAGCAACACGATTCATCCCGGAAGCAACACGATCCACCCCGGAGGCTGGACATTTTTGACAACCAAAAACAGTCGTGTTGCGCTCCCGATTCACCCCGGAGATCCGTGTTCGAACCCGATTGGCCCCGGAAGCAACACGATCGGCCCCGGAAGCTACACGATCGGCCCCGGAGGCTGAGCCAAATGCTGATCCGGGGTGAATCGGGGTGAATCGGGATCCTATGTGACCAGGGCATTAGGGCGTGCGTCTTGCAGGCCACAGAGTCGGCATCGTCGTATTTTATCTCAAGTTACTAGTACTGAAAAATTAAAATAGAACAGGGTAGCTTACTTTATATTCAAATTTATGTGTGTTTCTTGCCAACGTAGTAACGTATTACTTCTTAAACCAGGTGGTAAGAATTGGAGTACAAAACTGCCAACGTAGTAACGTATTACTTCTTAAACCAGGTGGTAAGAATTGGAGTACAAAACTGCCAACGTAGTAACGTATTACTTCTTAAACCAGGTGGTAAGAATTGGAGTACAAAACTGCCAACGTAGTAACGTATTACTTCTTAAACCAGGTGGTAAGAATTGGAGTACAAAACTGCCAACGTAGTAACGTATTACTTCTTAAACCAGGTGGTAAGAATTGGAGTACAAAACTGCCAACGTAGTAACGTATTACTTCTTAAACCAGGTGGTAAGAATTGGAGTACAAAACTGCCAACGTAGTAACGTATTACTTCTTAAACCAGGTGGTAAGAATTGGAGTACAAAACTTGGAATTAAGATAGCATATTATTTGCTGCTACGTCAGACAAGCCTCGGGCAAGCTTTGGAGTTGTCAAGATCAACTGTTTTATTGGACATTTGCATGAAATTTGCATAAGTTTCCGTGCTTTTGTCGTAGTTTCTGAAACCTCAAAGTTTCGGCTCTCAGTGAGGACCTAACTTATGGTGCACCATATAAAGTGAATGTTTTTAGATTTGTAGCGACAGGTTTATTGAAACAGGTACTATAAACAGTCATTAGTATACCGAAAATGTCGAATCGGATTGTGTGGGGACGCTATTGTGTCCAGAGCAGTTATCTTCAAGCTCGGACCATGAATCCTTCAAAGGAAAAAACACACAATAAATGTCCATTCTAATGAGTATACGTTTCAGTGGACATCATTGTACCTACCAAGCATGCATATTTAGCAAGGCAGTGAGAAGATTGTGATTTGCTTCATCTTATTAATATTCATTTCGTTAGACTATTTTGGACGCAAGAGGGCACATTTTCAAAAACTAACGTCGATCGGTGCTTCTGGTTAGCCTTTTACGGTATCTATCATAAAGACATCCTGCGGTTAAAGTTTTGAGGAAATCATATTTTTGGGGAAAAAGTAACATATTTTTACTTTGGTATGAATGTAATGAATAGTAAGTTGTGCACCTGTGACGTCATCAGTTGCCAATTTGTCTAAATATATAAACATTCATAAGTTTCTTGTTAGTTGTCCAATTTTTCTCAAACTTTTTTTTGTTCTGATCATCTAATTTTCCTGCTCCTGTTGAAGAAATATTATTTTTTGGTAGACTCTCCTTTTAAATAGTTGATACAATTAACGGATTTTCCCCTCAATGTAATTCAGCAATTGCAACAATTTTTCAAGAGTAAATGGGCCCTCACTTTTGACAAAGATTACCTCACCCAGGTCACATCCTGCTCTAGACCATGGACCAACTCAATTTCAATAATAATAAAAAAGAAATCACACATCAGCAGCAAAGCATAACATAATTTTGATATGATTGATTTGATTTGATTTATTTCTTTCCATTTCAAGAACAAACAATATAACAAAATATAAGTGTGAACAATATCGAGTAAGCATGAATTGAAACAAAATTACAAAGGAAAGTCGCATACAAATATTTACAAGATAATTGTTTACAGATTAAGGGTTGATTTTTCATGAACATTACCAGCACAATGATACGTAAAAGGTAAAGTTGTTTGGTATACATAGCAGCCATGCACAAAGGAAACAATCCTTATAAATAAAGTATATAAAAAGTAGTCTAAAGAGGATTTGGTTTAAAAGTTGCAATTGATTGCAACTCAACTGCAAATCAGTTCCAAATTGTAACGCGGATTTTCATTCGCGCGTGATATGCGCTTATCACAAGACGCGCATGAAACAATAATTTTAATTTTTTTTTGTATTTGTGTTTTTATTAGAAGTCATATATCAAATCACAATATTTACAAATGATCCGAAAGATTGCATGACAAAATATGAACTAAATAAGAGAATAATAACAATAGAGATTAACAAAAAGTGGCAAACAGTGACATAGCAATGTACAGTATAAGCTTGGAAATAAGGTTCGAGGGCTGCAGAAAAAACATTTACAAAGTACAGAAGGTGCAATACATTGGTATATAAAACAAATCATAACCCGAATCGCCATTTCTTGAAGTGTAAAGACAATTTGTTCCTCTTCTTAGCTAACATATATTAAATTTCTTTCTGCTTCTTAACGAAAGACCTGAATATGGCGAGGTTGGGAAGATTGTCATTAAATTTACAAGTATAGATATGATACTTAAACAGCAGAAATAAGTAGGTAACAAATCTATCATTGCAGATGCCGAACATCTTTTCAAAATTAGTCACATTACCAAAAT
>BQKZ01006149.1:16139-32742 GCA_036244855.1 Temnopleurus reevesii | reverse complement strand
GAGAGAGAGAGAGAGAGAGAGAGAGAGAGAGAGAGAGAGAAAGAAAGAGAGAGCTTGCGTTCTACGTACGGCATGTATCATCCAAATTTGAAAATATATACCAAAGGAAGATGAAAGAAAGAGCGCCGACTTTTCACGTCACCATCCGAACGACGCGACTGGGGCTCGAACCCTACGAACCAACTCAAGTCCATTTGTGACTGTCCCAAACTGCTTGATTTCAGGTCGTAAATGTCCCTTTTTTAAATATTTTTTTGCAATTCAATACCCTACTATTCTCAAGCGATTTAACAATTGGACCATTCAATTTCGCCAAAAATACGTATGCACCCTTTACATTATGCGTGAAATCAAGTGCTTGAAATGTCAGGGTTTTTTTAAATACCTTGGAAAACACATCTTCTCGTTTTAAAACATCGCTTGGTTTAAAAGAGGCTACAGATTATACCGTATAAATGTGCACTAATACAATCATACATGTAGCTGTAACCAGCATTATTCTACAACTATTAAGGAAACACGTCTAGATAACTATACATTGTATCAAAATGTTTATTTGTGCACATCAAATTTACAGCAAGATTTTTTCAACAATGACTTTGTACAGTACATCAAAATGGATTATTTACAAGCAAACATCAAATTGGTTTTATAAATATGAATTATTATACATGTGGCCAGCCATATCTGATTTTCTTGTGTCGAAGGAACAATGATCAAAGAAGAGATGCTACCATCGTTTTCATTTCACGAAGCAAGATGAAGACAATTAAATTTTTGGAAAAAGTACTCTGTTCAAACTTTACAAGTATTGAAGAACGCAGTCACACATGCATTTATAACATCATTAGATAACAAATGACCAGTGTAAGTTGAATCTATGAGTATACATTTGCAGCGGTCACTTTTGGTTAACGCTGAATTCATACCACTGGACAGCGACTTACGCACATATTTATGCTAAGCGTAACTCCTGAAAATATCTGAGCACAGGGAGCGTAAAACAAATTCAAGTTATGCTGAAGTACATTGTATTTGTATATTTACGCTAAAAGCCGACTCAAACCTTTGCGCTTTTAGCCTGCGTCGGTCCAGCGGTTTTTTTTTAATTAAAAAACGCTCCCTGGAGGCACAAAGACGAGGTTATACGGTGGGCTGACGTTCGGCGTAAGCTCCTTGAGCGTAAGCAGAACGTCAGTCCACCCTCTGACCTGCGTATAATGTGCACCCGGAGACGGTTTTTAATTTTTGAAAACGTTGGGCCGACGTAGGCTAAAAACGCAAAGGTGTGAGTCGGCCTTAAAATGTGTATAATAGTCAGATAGTGCATTAATGTAGATAGAGGTTTCCTGTACGACGTATAATGATCGGCCATTTTTGAGGAAAAATAATGGAAATTTGCAGATCAACAATAATACGTACATAGTACACGGGGTTTGATTATTGTTCTAATACCACCACTGACCACTGCTTGCAATCTTGTAAAGATTATATTCGCGCAATCTTTGAAAAGATAATGCCAATTTAGCCAATGGTCTACATTTGACTTGGTAGACACCGTACAAAAATGAAGGTATCAAAGTTTTTCATCCTCTGACTTCAGAACTTGTTCATCAAGTCCATATACATATGAAATCAATCATTTGATATAACATTAATTTTTAATTCACGTATAAAATGACAACATTCAGCAATGATCAAAATAAAACAATATCAATCATGACTGAGAAAATTCCAATGGACAGGTAATTGCCCCCTCAGTAGATTTTTATATAACCAATCGTAAAAGAGCGTATCCTATGTAAAGTAAAATAATTAATTCTTAGTTATCAACTGCATACTTTAAGGCATTTCTTCCGTTCAGATGATTTGATAGTTTAGATATTAAATTTGTCCCTTTTTAGATGGATTGTCACGTTTGATTAAAAAAAATATTTACGGTGCCACTGTCCTGTTGAGGTATATATTTTCATCGTAAATTCACGTATTCCTGTCATTAATTGGATAACTTCTTGTCGACCAGTTTCTATCCGCGATGACGTCTTCATACTCCATTTCTACACCAGAAGACGCTTCACTGTAGAAACGGTCAAAGCTCATAGAGTTCGTGACATGACCGTGGAGGTCTTCATACTTTGACGACGATAAACTATCGGGACAAAGCCCGAGGTAGCTGTCATCAGGGTCCGTTGACGTTGTTTCGACGGGTGGTTCGTCGTAGTCGCGCAGGGGATCGGCTAAAGTGATCTGCGTATCATTGAAGGTGATCCTCCTGGAATCCCGCCAGATGCGACCTGCCCGGGTGCCGAATCCGCCGCGGTTCCGTCGGCTCATGATCTTCGTGGAGCCAGTTTTGAATGAGTTCTTCTTCAGAGAGCTCTTGAAAGACTTCGGCTTTGACTGCGTCGTCTCCGCGATCTTGCGACTACGGTAGATGCTGACGATGGCGATGGTGGCGCCGACGAGTACGCCGAACATGACGGCACCGAGTGAGATGACGACGACGAGTCGCCGACTCACTGAGTTTGATTGATGCATCCCCGAGCCGTCTTGTTGCCGATTATTTAAAACAGGGCGGGTCGTTGAAGAATCATTCCATCTATTGGATGATCTGCCTCTGGATGATGTGGATGTTCTCCTAGTGCGGACATCATTGACGATGAGTACTGCGTATGTCTTGACAGATTGGCCCGGACCAGCCGTGACCGTGCAAACAATGCTCGATTGATTCAGAAATACATTGACGTTAGCGACGGAAAGTATCTGACCGTTCTTCCCGGATATTCTCCATTTGCTGTGCGGTTGGATCTTACGGTTGTTAACCTTCCAGTCAAAATTGAGGGGAGCATCAGTGGGACCACTCCCCTGACATGTGTATGATGTCCGACCACCAACGTCCACCTCGGCGATTGCGGGAACCAGATCGACGGACAGACGGAATGGTAGTGGGACAACGCTGCATTCCCGGACGCCGGGTAACGCCGGATGGGTCTCTATACAGGTGAACTGTATCCCATAGTCATTTTCAGTCAGCCTCCACTTAAGCTGTTGCTCATTCTCGGCGGCAGTGGTGACTGGGTTCCTTCCGCGATACCACGTGACCTTAGATGGCGGATGCCCTCCTCGCGTCGTACATGACATCGTCACCGTTCGTCCCTTCTGCAGCGGGATCGCTGGGGTGACTTCACACAGCGGATAGCCGTCTTCCGGCTCGACGAACACGTTCAACCTCACCGAATTACTCACGCTTCGTGTTGTCGTGAGTCCGAAGATGACATCACACTCGTACGAACCCTCATCGCTCAGTTTAGCATCCATGATCTGGAGGTTGTATTCTCCCGTGCGGCGGTCGACGACCACGCTCACCCTCTTCCTGAGGTCGGGATCGAGCTTCCGGTCCAACATGACCCCGAGACTGAGGTCAATCAGAGGGTTCAGTCGCCTCCATATCACGAAAGCATTTTGCGTCGGGTCCAACACGCATGGCAGCACCGCCCTGTCCCCTCGTCGAACATTCACTTCCTCCGATGCTAACATATATGCGACTCCCTGCGCTGAAACAGATGCTATGTTCATCAGCTTAAACACGAAACAAATGAAGCAAAATATTCCTTTAGAGACTCCTATGGTATCCATTTTAAAGACAGTGAGATATATAAATCCTCATTAGGGTATTGTCACGGTGACTGTCCGGCCGGCCGGCTGGTCTGGGCGAAAGAAAATTTGTTAGATAATATAACTCTGTAGTAAAAATCCGATAGATTCATCTGATAACCCAAAGCGGACGACGCCAAATGTGTCCAGTGAAAATCCGAGTGCTATGAGAGTTCGTCATCCTTCCTCTGCGTCAAGTTACAAGGAGTCTAAAATAAACGCCGCGATTGGCAGGATAATATCAAACGTCCATCTCGATCGTTTCGCTGACTTGTTACTCACTGACACTTTGAGGGGAGAGTACGAGCAGGGAGGCTTTCCTTAGTTTGAGCAAGTTTGATGTATCGAGCACAGATTGCAGGCTTCCTCCTTTAGAGACTGGTGTGCCGAATGTGCGAGCTTGTCTTGCGAGTTGGTTAAGGCTTAGTCACACATGTTGGTTTGTAGCCAAATGTGTTTGACGTCGATGAAATTTTTGAAACGATGCTCCCTGTGCACAGAAATAGGCAGGTAGACACTTGGCCGACACTGAAATTAGCGTACGTCAGGCACAATTTGATCGAATTAAACGCGAGTCGAGAGGCTTACCGATGTATATATGTGCGTTGAGGGCTCATGTTTTAAATGTCACAAACAAAGGGCTTGTCGTACGTGTCTTAACGAAGTGACGCCGGTAGCCAAAGGGCACTGCTGCATGATGCCATTATGAAATATATTTTCATTGATGCGTGTTATAATCACTAATCCAATCAATAGGATAATATTCAATTTGATACTACGTCTGGATTTTTTTCTTCATGCAACACGTACTCCTTGGCTAGTGTCACTTCGTGAAAATACGAACCGTATAGAATGAGAACAATAATAACAATAATCATAACAAGTATGATAATGATAATAGATGCAGTGTATAAAGCGCAATATATGCGGAGTACTCAAGGCGCGTTGCATTATTAGTACCATGGCTTTAGCCCGGCGTGCACCAGCGCACTTGGCATTTCAAGGAATAAATATTCATGCCAGATACCCTTTCACCTCACCTGGGTTGAGAGCAGCACATTGTGGATGAATTTCTCGTTGAAGGATATTAACGCCATGAGTGGGATTCGATCGAACCTATGACCCTCTTGTTGAAAGGCGAGAGTCAGAACAACTACATCACGAATGCCCTTGTTGCTATGTTGGTATTTCTTTGTTTTCACGCAACACTACCCGTTGGCCAGCGTCACTTCGTGAAAACACGAACTATATATATCTTGGCTCTAAATGCAAATGTGTGACAGGGGCTTTAGGGAGCAGCATTGCCAGGTCTAGCTAGCATGTGCGGGGGCTCCTCGGAACAGGCGCTCAAACTCCCGATCGGAATAGAAGGACGTGGTTATGAGTCATCATTTGACATAGAAAGCTAACCCCTTTGCTCATTCTTCGTCTTCCTCTGCCTCTTTTTTTTCACTTTCTTCCTTTCGTTCTCACCTCTTTGTCCTTTTGCATCTAATTTCTTACTTTGTGACACTTTTTACACCTATTGTAGACTCGTTATATCGATATCCTGTCATTTTACTCCTCTGCATTAAAGTCACTCTTTTCCCCTCCATCTCTTCTTTCATGTTTATCATTCTGTTCTTTTTCTTCCTTTGCCTGTCTGTCAAAGTTTTTCTTTTCAATATTCAACCAGCCTTCGTGTCACACACGCACTCACACACAAACATTTTTCTTTTTAACTACTCTCCTTTCTTATTCTTTTTTTAAAATACATTTTTTATTTTTGCTTTCGGTGAAAAGTTGACCTTGCTTTGTCGAAGACAGGCAAAAATGGTCATCATTTTCGTTTTGTAATCATCCTTTCGCCCAAGGAGGAGGAGGAGGAGGAGGAGGGGGGATAAATGTCTTCATATGAACAATGGTTAATGCGAGCGGCAATGGGGGAGTCTATCATCAAATATCCATTCCATATTGTGCATAAGACGCCCCCTAAAAACGATCCTGATTTGAATGTCTTTGTTTCCAAATTAATAAATGCGTTTCGTCACCTCTTTGTTCCAACATCCATTTCTCTCTTTAATATAAATTCAATCAACCTCTACATTATCTTTTCTTCCTTTTCTCGTCATCTTTTCTCTTGATACTCCACCCTCTCTCTCTCCCTCTCGTTCTCTCTCTCTTTCTTTCTTTTCTTCTCTAGCAGTCACTCTTGCTGCACGTCTCTTTCCCTGAACAGATCTATTTGACTATCTTTTTCTAAATGTTAGTTCCCCTATCTACCAACCGTCATGTCATATTTTCTGGCCCATTCTCTCTCTCTTTGTCTATCTCCCCTCTCTACTCTTCTCACTCTCCCTCCCCACCCTCATCCTCTATCTCCCTCTCTATCGATCTATATCTCTTTTTAATATTTCTCTTCACCTCGTTCCCTTTCTGCCTATCTTTTCCTACACTCTCATTCCCCTTTGTACCCTCCTCATGTGTCATGCATTTAACACACACACACTCTCCCCCTCTCTCTCTCTATTTCTCTCTCTTATGGTCTCTCTCTTTCTTATTCTATCTGTCTTTACCCCTGGCTTTCTCTCCCCCATCTCGACCCCACTCTCTTTCTTTCACCCTTTCTAAACATATCTATCTCTCTCTATAATTCTTATGTTCTTCTCTTTCCCCATCTATTCATGTACCTGTCTTTGCCTACATTCGTATTCCCCTTCCTACCCTCCTCATATGTCATGTATTCTGCCATTGTTTACTTTCCCTCGCTCTATCTGTCTGTCTCCCTCTCTCTACCCTTCTTCCTCTCCCTCCCACCCTCCTCGACTCTCTTTCCCTCTCTATCGATCTATTTCTCTCTTTGATTTCTATCTTCGTCTCGTTCCCTTTCTATCTCTCTATCTATCTATCTATCTTTTCCTATATTCTCATTCCCCTTTCCACCCTCCTCATAAGTCACGAATTTCACAATATTCCTTTCTCTCCCCCACACACACTCACTTTCTCGTGTTCTCTTTCTCCCCCTCTCTCTCTCTCTCTCTCTCTCTATTTCTCTCTTCCCTTTTCTATCTCTCTTTACCCCTCTATTCCCCACCCATTCTCGATATCTCTCTTTCTTTCTCCCTTTCTTTATATCTATCACTCTCTCTCTCATTTTTCACTTCTTCTTCTTCTCTCTCTACCCATCCATGTACCTATCTTTGCCTACATTCGTATCCCCCTTCCTACCCTCCTCATATGTCATGTATTCTGCTCCATTTCCTCTCACCTGCCATCTCCCATGTTCCAAAATGCCTGTCAAACACAACCGGTCACACCACAACACTCATACTTCAACCAACTCTGCACTGCGTCATTCAAGACAACGCAAATTCATCGCCCTATCTGGTGCCGTGTTCACCAATGCGACCGGGACATTCGCCTCTGTCTACCTGTCTACTGAAGATGTGACAGGGTCGCACTTGACAAGGCCGACTTCTGCGCATGTGCAGTGGGTGCTAATTAACAAAAGAACAACAAAAAATCCAGAAATAGCTCAACCGCATTGGCACAGGTAGGTATGTTATGTCATTGATTGATTTTACTGGAAAATATGACAAACATGGGTCTATATAGAAACATGGGCAAAATTCCATGTCGAGGGGTTGGTAACATTAGACCTATCATCTTGAAATACCGTTGAATTTGAAAAAAAAAGTCGTTTTGTAATTGATAGATAGGAGGGAAATGTATGACAGTGATAAATTAATGAATGTAGGGCTTTCTTGGAAAGCAGGTCAGCTGCGCTGACTTGAAGAAACCACCCTACTAAAAGAAGACTTTAATAAATAAATACATAAATAATATCATGTTGTTTGAGCGGAATAATAGCCATTCACATAACGAACCTACTTAAATATTGATATTGTCAGCTAAGAATGATACGGTATCTTGTATAACATTCTTTTCATCTGATATATTCGTATTCATCATTTCGAGACACGTATATTCGCACTGTTCACTCCCCCACCCCTTCCTCTAATAAAAAGAGACATAGTACATCCGTTTACGAGAAGAAAAGAAATTCGTTTTTTCATATCCAGCAGATGTGGGATTGACATTTTAAAGATGCTATTCTATCAAACAAACAACAAAACGGTGCAAATTTGAATCTTTAGTCTCATATTTTGAAACCACGCATTTGGAACAATTCCATCTTCTTTATGTGCCCAAGAACTATAAATGGTGCCATGAAGAACACAAGAGGGTTCCAATGTGATTTTTTAGGACATATTTAAAGTGGAATTTTCAAAGTCTCAATACTATCATGATTCCTGCTGTGTTTTATTCTACTCGATTGAGGATAGAATGCGTTTTTTCAATTCTGAATGTATTTTCAAAAGAATCAGGTTGAACATTCATCTTAAATTTGGTATCAATCTATATTTTTTTTTACATTTTTATGTACAGAGTTGATGGGGATTTGTCCACAAGGCCACAGATCCTGCCAGAGTTGCCGATCTAAACGATCTCGGTCAGCGAAAGGGATCATGATATCATTGGAAATTTGAAAATTCATTCATAACTCATAAACGGGTTATTAGATTTTGATAAACTTTTCACAGTTTGTTCATCTAATTTCTCTCCATTTAGTAAGAGCGCTAGGGTTTCAGTGATGTGTTATCATTTCAGAACCCATAAAAAGGATCTAAACGCGGACAAGTTTGCAATGCCTAGATGCCTACACTACATAAAATCCATACATCTATCCGTCCATCATTTTTGTCAATTTTGGACACGTCATTGGAGTAAAAATGAGTGATACTGATGAGTGAAATAGAAAAAGAGTTATCAGCAATTACGATTCATTATTTGATTGAAGATGGTTCAATGACGGTTTGATGGATAGGAGGGAAATGTATGACAGTGATAAATGAAATCAAACTTGTCAAGATTGAATTTATATAGATAGACCATATCAAACAACAATCAAATCGAACTGTTCATGCACGATCACTGCACTTTACATGTATATCCAGGTTCTACTTTAACAAACTCAATATTCTCGTATGTCATGAGAGAAAAAGAATTGATTAGTCAATCTTTTTCTTTAAAAAATAGCAAAGCTTTTAAACCTATAAAAGTACACTGAACAAAAATTGCTTAAAACCGATTCGACGTTTAAATTGTGGAATATAAATGCTGAGGTGTTAAAATAATATATTTTTAATTTCAGCGTTAGCTTACAATCAATCAAATTGATCGTTTGTGTTGTTCTAACACTTTCCCAGTGTCGCACAATAAAACATTGGGAGGATTTAAACTAACACCATGTAGCATCATTTAATTGCGGGTGGGTGCAGCCTGCAGGATGGAAAAGCAGATGGGCAATCTACCAGATTTAGATAGTTTATCCTGTCACATATTATATTAATGGCTTTGTCTTTCGTTAATTGAGAAAAAGAGCAGTAGGAAAATGCAATGATGCAACCGTCAGTTAGTTTTATGTTTTACGTGAAATCATTAAGAATTGAGTAAGTGCCAATTGATAGCATTTCAAAGTACCCTGAGCAACGTGATCAAAATGTGTGTCACGTGTGATTACACATTGGGGTATCTGGGTATCTATATGTATCCAAATTTAAATAAATCTGAATTTGAAAGGCAATAACTTTAGTCCTAATAAATGTTAGATGGTATATCGAAATAATAGGCCGGGAACCCCTTCTGCATTGGGAACACGCCCCTTTGTTGAATGCAACTGTAAATTTTTTTTTTTACTTTGCTTTGTCACCATGGTCACCACCATTTTCATCGTCGTTATTATTATCATTGTCGTCACCATTCACTATCACCATCATCAACAAAAGCAGCAGCAGCAGTCGCCAGAGCGCTTGCAGAAGCATGTTTGAGGTCAACCCCCTTCCTACCGAATTCCATTTCTTTTATTTCTATTTCTTTATTTTCGTCATCATCACCATCGTCATTATCATCGTCATCATCGTCCTCATTGTCGTCGTCGTCGATATTATCATCATCGCCGTTGTTGTCGTCAACACCATCAGCATCATCTCCTTCTTCTAGGTTTTGTACATATTCTTCGACTTCATTCGTTTTCCTTCTTCTACTCCTACTGCTACTATATATATACACGTAATACTTCAACAATTACTATACTTATTTCTGCTGTTATTATTGATAATAGTAGCAATGTTGTATTTGTTGTGGTTGTTGTCATTGTTGTTGTTATTGTTCTATTTCATTTTCTTCTTCTCCTCCACTTTCTTTGTCATTTTTTTCTTCTTCTGCTGCTTTTATACTATTTTACGACACTTCTATCTCTCATTTCTCTTCATGAGCACTGATGAGGTACATGATTACGTAGTGATGACGTATAAGTGATGTCTCTCAGCAGATCGGCCTCTTCTAATTGTTCCGTTTCTTAATCGTAATAATCACAACCTAACAGGTGGAATTACAGCTCAGGATATAGCCGTGAAAAAGATCAAGATGACACTTTATCTCGACCTGTAAAAGTGTTTCCAACCTTAGAGTAATACACCATGATGTTCTGAGACATATACCCAACGATTTCATAAATCTGACAAGCCTAACTGGAAAAAAATCCCTTTACTCATTTTAATTTTTCGAAGTACACGTCTTCGATGTTCATGCTATTTTATGTATCTTCTTCTCAAACAGAGTCTTATATATCATGATTGAGGGCAATTCAACCTATGTATCATAGTTCGAACATATTTCTTAAGAATGTTTGATGACCCAAACAGGCAAATTCTCTGATGTAATTCCGTTACCGGCATACCTTGGAGCAATCCATGTGGACAATTTAAATGTTTCTTCATCCTCACTAAACACATTCAAATCAAAGCTAAAAACATATCTTTTTGACACGCCATTATAAGTCTACTTTACCACTTATGTCTTTACTTAAATAAGAGTCTTTTTAGCGAAGCAGAATATATTAATATTGTTTCTGCGCTATACAAGCATTATTATTATTAATTTTCATTTATATGATAAAAACAAAAAAGTTGAGGTCAGAGCATCTTATTCAAGTCGTTCAATAATGGGCAATCAAATATTGTTGGCCTAATTAAGAGGTAGGGATGCAAATGGATATGTATACACGCGTCATACGGCAATTAAGACAATTAAGTATGATATATATATATATATATATATATCCGGAAACCAGGAATATTAGAAACAATATTTTTTGTTTCCGAGTATACGTCAAGGTCACAGCTGTTATAATCAGGTAAACATTAATATGAAGCTTCTACTGTAGATGTTAAAGGGTATTTGAGGTCAAAAATACAATTTATATATTGCTTAGGTGCACAAGATTAACCCCAAATCTTTATCCAACATGACGTGTATCAGTTAAAATAGACATTGAGTGGGAAAAGTTGAAACATGGCATATTTGATATCTTTGGAGAGCTAAGAGGTTATAGAACAAAACTGGATAACTGTGGAATGCTATATGTTGAAGGTGTGCAACACAATTACATGGAGGTGAATTTCAAGACAATATTCATGTATTATCTCTTGAATCTTACTCATAAAAGGGGACGGATAACGCAATGACAAGCCAAAAGAGAGCTGTCCTAATTTGTCAAATTTCATTCAAAATTTCGATGGAATGTTGGAACTCAGCTTGCCTCCGATGACTCATCATCCTCATCAACAAAAACAAAAGAGATGACGTAGAAGATTCTGGTAATCCAGTGACTAACAAAAAAAATAGTCAAACAAAAGTCTTTGGGCTATCATGACAATTATGGATTGAGAGGGCATAGAGGGACGTTCTCCCAAACATAATTGAGGCCCCATTTCTTTTGTTTTGCAGGTCAGCTCGTCAGCTCGTTTTTAACATTATATTCGAACTTCCAAATTCCCATTGTGTTTATAATTTTTGAGGGACCTACATACTGTTAATGATTAGGACAATTTAGTACTGTCCAAGCATATTCAAATGTGATATCAATATACTGTGGCATTTTTTAAGTCGAATGTTTGATTTGAGTAAGGGATGTCTTTGCCAGAATGCTAATGATACAAATATCCCTGTCCAAAAACAAAGAGCAAGTGTTGCTGGTGCAGATTGGAATCTTTTTATTCAGATATAAGAGTTTTCAGATTTGAGACAAATAATTTTGAAAATAATTGGCATTGAGCGCCTCAAGTAGTATAACTGATTAGTAAGAAAAGTGTGCTGTTTAAGATCCATTACATGTGTTATTATCATCATTAAATTCTTAACTTTCTAAATATTGTAGTTTATCTGCTTATTGATCATTCCTTTTATTCGAAATTTATGACGAGTGCGACCAGACATGACGTTGTATTCCAGCACCTACAATATTTTCATTTATGGTGGAAATAATAGATAAAACATTTGACGCATTACCCATGGGTATTTGAAGTTTTGTGAACAGTTTTCTTCTCCCGGCAGATTGTAAAACAGGGCAAATAAAATATCAAAAAAGAATGAAAATAGTAAAGAGTCCCTTTGGAACGATTAGTCTCTGACTAATCATTTGAAACGATGTAGTTTTCCCTCTTGCTGAGTGATAGTAAAATAGTAAAATATAATTTCAGCCGCTCGATAAAAATAACTTAATGCAGGTCGGGTCATTGGCCATAAGGTTGGACACAGGTGATTAAATAAACAGTCTCTCTCTCTCACATTTTTATTTTCGAAACTTCCTTGAATGACTATGTCTTTTTCTTATTGCTGGACACATTGTTGTGAATGTGCTTTTTTCTTAATAATGTTATTTTGTTGAACTTTTATGTTTTAATTTGCTGTAACAGCACGGTGCCTTCAAAAAGCAGGTTATAGAACTGGGCATATAAGGCAACCCTGAAGTATGAAATAAAGAAGAAACAAGCCTATAGCCATAGCCATAGCTAGACAACTAATATTAAATTCCAATTCTGGAAACAAAAATCCATAACGTAATGTTACAAACCAAACGACAGAAAAATGCAGCGCCACCCGATTCCCATTACCAATATTACTGGGCGGTGTTTCACCAAGATAAGAAAGGCTTTATACGACTTGTATCTGTTCTTGTGCGTAATGATCCATAATATTACGCATATTCAGCGCCAGAACGAATACCAATCGTTCTTAAACTTATTCTTAACGTCTTTCTTAAATTGACGAAACATCGCCCAGGAGGAACGTTCTAAACCATAATGTGATTTATTTTCTGCTCAAAGACAGAAATATTGACAATTCTGTTACAAAATACAAAATGCCATCAGCTTGGTAATGCAATTAATGGGACGATGTTCGTCTGTGACTGTGGCTTTTTCTCCGGACAGATCTGGAAACCTTTGCTTTAAACTTGATGACAAATTTGTCAATAATGGTCTGATAATTAGTTGTTGCCAATGTGCTTACCACAATTGGCAAATTTTTCATCGATGATATTTTTTTTTTTTTGGGGGGGGGGGGGGCGGGGAACAACGTACGACAAAATACTTTTCCCCTTTCGTATACATTGAAAACAGATGGATTTTAGGCTCATGTTGTTATTCAAATGAAAAGAGAAACAGACAAATTTGGTTATTTTGCTATTTTCCCTTTCTGTTAAAAATGATAGCCTATCATAGTCTTCATCAATGTTACCCCTGTAATTTCAGGAACACCAAGCGACTGTCGATCCCCATTTATTCCCAAGTTCGTCATATCCTTGCTCTCGATTTATCATGGTTTTATCACAAAAAAAACGTCATGACTAATTTCATCGTGATATGACCCTATCCATATTCTAATCTCCATTTTGCCTTCATAATTTCGTCTCGTGAGGAAAACTGTTGCATTTTTTCCAGGTACGTATCGAAAGATTTGTGTGCTATTTTGTTGTTGTTGCTGTTGGTGTTGTTTTGGCTGTGGTTTTTAAAGTTGTTGTTGTTTTGAGGAAATGGGGGTGGGTTGCTTATTCATGGCGATCTATACAGGTTGGTTGAAAACATTTACACGTTAGAGAAAAGCTAGGTGGATGGAGAGAGGGGCATAGAAAGAAAGATGAAGAGAGAGAGAGAGAGAGAGAGAGAGAGAGAGAGAGAGAGAGAGATAGAGAGAGAGAGGGTGAGAGTCGGGAGGGAGAGGTGGGATGGGAGGGGAAGTGCGTTGTGTGTGTTTGTGTGTGTGTGTGTGTGTAAAATTCTTTTGCGCTCACGGTGTAAACGGATAATAGGATATATAGAAAGACATTGATACAAGCAAAGAGCAAAAAAGATCAAATAAAGCTTAAGATGTATGATAATGATAAATGAATTCTTCTTCGGCTTTCAAACAATTTAAGAACGGTCGGTTCATGTGTAATAAAGCTTTCTACATATTCATCACCGTTCCAGAATTTTTTTCTTCAGAAAAATTGTGCCATCTCAAAAAATATGCAAAATTACTGAAAAGCACCTCTCATCATGGCAAGGATGTCACGCTTAATACCCTCTAATCCAAAATTGTCCTCAGATCGAAATGACCTGAATATGACGGGATCAGATGGTAGCAATAATCATATTGGACGTGTCATCGGGAGCTTGTGCCTTATCAACGCTTGGACCCATTTACACATTTGCACAAATATCCAACAGTTATGTGATGTTGCTAGAAAGTTATCGGCACGCGCCAATCAAAACCATTGTTTCCTGCGCGTCTTGTCTAAAGCACATACAGTGAGCGAATGAAAATGCATGTTGTTTCAATTTGCAACTGATTTGCAATTATCACAATTTTCTAGCAACACCTTCAGTCGATGACAGAATATTCCGACTTTTACAGCAATTCCAGCTTTGTCGAAAGAAATTGGCTGTAAAAGTCTTAACTTAAAACTATTGGCAGGCAATATGGGTGGTGGCGCTTCAGTTATCTAATTCCTCTGCTAGCCACAGTGAAATTATTCACTTAAAACTGTTTTCCATAAAATAGGGTATGTTCACAGTTTGTTTGAATAAATTGGACACATAAATGGCTTGATTATCACAAAACAAATATAACACTGCACTATGAGTGAGTTTACCTTCACCTGCGCACTCTGGAAAGGTGGTATTGGCTATGAAGTCAAATATGTGACTGGTCCCTATTTCAATTTTAGACTAAGTGATGGTTGAGATTAACTTATCACTCTACTCGTCAAAATTTTCCCCGAAGTCCGAAGAGCCTGATTAAATTTTGTCGCTAAATTATATTATTGAAAACTGATATCAACTTCCTATTTTGTCAAGATTTTGTAATCAAGATCGGGCTGTAATTGATTTGAATTTAGCTTGACCTGTATTATGCACCCTACATCTTGACACAGATTATGCTACTACTAAGGTAAATAATATTATCAATTATTATACTGCTAAAAAACAATACGCATATGAATATCATTTCATAGGAGTAGCATTACCAGTATTACTGGTATTAACAGTAATACATTCCTAGTGTCTACTGATGACTGACTAATAATTTCAATAATACTCGTCTTACCTCTACTACTGCTACTGCTTCTACTACTACTACTACTACTACTACTACAGCAACAACAACAGCAACAACTACTACCACTACTACTACTACTACTACTACTACTACTACTACTACTACTACTACTTCTACTACTACTACTACAGCAACAACAACAACAACAACAACAACTACACTCTAAAACAACCTAATCATTTTTTTTATTAGATCGTCTTATGATATTATTATGAATATAAACTAATCATTCTGAAATGGATTTATAATCATATGTGACTTGTATTAATTTTCTTAATTGAATCTAATCATTTTGATTAGAGTTCCTATTCGTAATTATAATAAGATTTCCACATAAAAAATGATTAGATTTTTCTAATCATTTTGATTAGATTTCCGGGTGTCCCCGTTTGTATTGTTTTCCTAATCAAATTTGATTAGATTCTAATCAAATTTCTCATTATATCAATCGATGCTATGTTTAGACTGCATAAACTATACAATAACAGAAAAGCAGCATCACCAAAACATCAGCAATTACACCTTGCAGAGCATTGACATTAACCAATATTATTTTACTCATGCTGATGTATGTTAATGCCAACTCACACCTTTGCGTTTTTAGCGTCGGCCCAGTGCTCCTCAAGCGCACAGTATACACGCTTATCAGACGCTGGACTGACGTTCGGCTTGCGCTCAAGGAACGTACGCCGAACGTCATTCCACCATATGACATGCGTCCAGCGTTTTTAACTTTAAAACGCTGAGCTGACGCAGGCTAAAAACACAAAGATGTGAGTAGGCCTTAACGAAGATTTTCTCACTCATCGTGTTGTATGTTAAATTATTACTCATATCCATCCCTCAAAATGTAAGTGAGTGCGGTCCAACACTTCCCGCCACAAGACGTGTCGGATGGATGCAGGGGGAGTATGTGTGTATGTGTGTATATGTGTGTGTGTATGTGTGTGTGTGGGTATGTGTGTGTGTGTGTGTGTGAGAGAGAGAGAGAGAGAGAGAGAGGTCCATGGTTTTTTAAGGGGCGTAGTAAGAAGGAGAATTTTCTTTACCAGTGATCGCCTGACAAACCAAAGTAAGTGAATGAACTAATCATTGCGCAATTAGAATAGTAACAGTAATAGTAATAGATAACAAAAATATGCCAAAATAAAGTTAATAAATCTTTTATAATTTTCTTGTTTATGAGCTATTAAAAACACTTTTTTTAGAAAATTAGACAATAAATGAACAAGAAGCATTCCAAGGTGCATGCAAATCAAAGTACAATTTTGTCTACTTTTCTAGAAAAAGAAGAAAATGTGAAATTCTGTGTACAAAATTATTGGACAGATCTTAATGTTGGCAGCCATTTTGTGCCTGTACGTTGCGAATTTGAGGAGCCCATGAGGGGTGTAAATAAAAACTTAATGTTTTGGTGAAGTTCCCCTTTAACCCCAAAACAGATCATCACTACCCCCCCCCCCCC
>BQKZ01006149.1:1751-14200 GCA_036244855.1 Temnopleurus reevesii | reverse complement strand
GGGGGGTGGTAGATAAGATATTTTCTCCCAATCTCGGAATATTTTTTTCAAAGACTTACATCAACTTGCGACTTCGGAACGCTAAGATTATGCACTGGTGTAGCTCACAAATTAAGTTAGCATTGATATAGGCCTAACACTTACGACTTTTTTTTCAAATAGGATTCAAGGTATTTTTTGAAATTCGGTAAATAAGTGATAATGAAAACAAAATTTTCGTTATCCACTTGAGAATCAAAGCGAGAAAGCGAGGCGCCTGAGCCGAAGAGGGTGTCGAAGGGAATATGTTACCCCTTCTACAGGTAGGAAAAATTTTGAAAAATAGAATCATGCGAGTTATGCGAGCTGCATTTTCTCTTTTTTCTGCTTGTCTGTTATTCTGTTTTCGTCGTTTCTCTTGTGACTTATCAGAGCAGACGGGCAAATGCGATTCAATATCGTGCTCGTATTTTCAGAATAATCAATGGACTCAATTGAGGAGTTGAATAGAATACAAGAGCGCCATCGTGCGTCAAGGGAAATAAAGGCTCTTAATTTGACAAGTATCTGTCTTACAGCTCGAATATGACTGATGAATGTAAAAAAAAAAAAATATTGATTTTTCGAAATAAATCCTTTCATTCACCAAAGATTCTGTATTCAATTCATCTTCGCATTTGAGATATCACGGAAAACTAACTCTTTTTTTTATAACTTTATGGTCCCCCCAAACATAATAAATATTCGGAAATGTATGATAAAGGCATTAACATCCAAATGTAGTTAAGTAAAATCCGTCAAAAACGTCCATTAAATTGAGGACCAAATAAAAATGGGCAATAACAATTATTGCCTTATGGATGAAAAAGCAAATACTCCAAACAAAATAGGAAAATGGAAGAAGGAGAAGAAGAAAGAGAAGATGAAAATAGTGACGATCAAGAGGATGAAGAAGTAGAAGAAGAAGAAGAAGAAGAAGAAGGGAAATAAGTTAATGGTAAAAAGAGGCAATTGATTGATAAGATATCCAAGATTTGATATACCTAAGGCAAATTGGTATGCAATGGTCTTATCTACCTCTTCTTGAGAAAAAAGTATTAACTTCTTGTGACACCCTCTTAACATAGAATCGCTGATACGTCTATGTTATGAGTATGGCAGAATAAATGAAGACTTTTTAGCAAGAAGAGGATAGCTAAGACCATTTCGTTCAATTGTGCGCAGGTCATTCTCAATTCAAACAATTTGAACTACACACGCGTAAAGTTCAGGAGTTCATATCCGAGTCAACATTTCTCAGATACCATTCTATCTAAATATAAAACTAGAAGCAATCATACTGTAACTCATCTTACAATCCCCTTACAATATTTTTTTTTTAACAATGCTGGGGATGCCATAAAAATATGACTACACTCATAAAGCATAAATCAGACTGGTTATAGATGACGCATCATCTATGACCATCCTCCATGGAATTGCAGAGACCAAAAGCGGTCAAGGCAAGGGCTTGAAAGCATGGGCAGATAGCCCCCATTATTTGCAGCTCATATGGGAGGGTAGGGGCTTCATTTTCACTGATTAAGCATTAAATGGGTTCGATCCCCGGCCGGGTCATACCAAAGACCGATAAAAATGGGACCATCTGCCTTCTTGTCAGGCGTTCGGCATTTAAGAAAGGAGAAGGGTAATAATAACTTTATGTTATGCAGGGCCAGCTGGAAGAGCAGCTATTATACAGCTGAATGTGGCTACCCTGGGTAAATAAAACGTTATTATTATTATTATTATTATACCCACCTCCTCGACCTCTTCCTCATCGTCTCCTCCTCCTCTCACCTCCTCTTCCTCTCTAGCTCTTCCTCATTCTTCTTCATTATCTTCTCTGCTTCCTCTTCTTCTTTTTATTTTTAGCTTCCCAAACCATCAACTTGATATAGAAAAAAGTCCACCTAATCCCCCCCCCCCCTTAAAAAAATATATATCTATCTATTTTTACGGAGTTTGATAAGCAATCAAGAAAACGAAAGAAAGCAGATTAGCAATGAAATTGAAAACTATTGATTTGCTTGAATACCAGGATACTGGACATTCATTTTCAGCTCAATGTTTGCGCCAATCTGCGTTTTAAAATCTAAGCTGGGGGCAAATAAGGCTTGCTCCCCCTGGATCCACGTTTGTCTGGATACCCCACATATTCTTGTGAGAGTAATCACACACCCGACATACGTGTTTTCCCCACCGGTCGTGAGTCAGTCCGCCATCATCAACGGAATGACGTGCCACAGTCGGCCAGAGTTCCGGGGGAACACACCATGGCAATCCGAAGGGCCACCTTCAAGCAGCCCCCTATTTCAAGCCCGGATCACACCTGACATGCCTGACCCGACTGTTCGTCCGAAAGACATCACAAGCTGACAAGTGCATTTTGAAAGGCATTTTAATTCGAAAGACAAATCTTGAGCCTGAACAAGTATAAATATATTATTTTACATTTTTGATTTCTCTATAGGTGATTCTCTTTCTTTGTTGCTCCCTTCTAAAACAATCTTTTTAACAATCTGAGCTTTATGAAATAAATATTTAGACGACCCAGCAGAATGAGGCTTCGAAGCAATCCTGTCTGTTAATTCTAACCCGAGAAGACTGTTATCCATCGAGCTCTGGTCGAAGTCGGGTAAAATAACCTCTTTGATTTTTCAAAATTGGATAAAAGCATTTTAACAAATCGTCAAAATATTATCCAACTGTTCAAACGCCGACTCGCACCTTTTTTAAATGAAAAAAAAACCGCTCAACTAGCGAACGCCGAACGTCTATCCACCGTACGATCTGCGTATTTGTACGTCCTGGAAGTGTTTTCAATTTTCAAAAACGCTTGACTGACTCTGGCTAATAACGCAAAGGTGCGAGTCGACCTTAACTGCAGTTCTAAAAAACAAGTTTAGAACTTTCTTTAGAATATATATGGCAATTAAATAGGTCTTTATGTCATTTATCGGAATTTCGTATGAAAATCGCAACCACGTCAGAATTTTGACGGACGCCGATTCCAAAGATATCTGTCTGTAGGCATGACAGTAATGAAATGACACCCAGTTTGCACCCGGCTAAATTTATAGCCGATGGGAACGGATGAACAATACGTCACGCGCGCGTCTAATGACAGAGAAAAGATTTTGCAGACAAAATATGAACAAAAATTACCTACGAGTGGAAGTGAACTAGCTTTGACCCAATAAAAATATTCATTTCATATATCAACGCCAGGCGGAATCTTCACCTACTAAAGACTGCCTCTCTCTCTCCCCCCCTCTCTCTCTCTCCCTCTCTTTCTCTCTCCCCCCTCTCTCTCTCTCTCTCCATATGTATATCTCTCTCTTGCCCTAGTGGATATGATTTCGTTGATGGATTAATAAATTGTCAGGATCGTATCCTGTTCGATTCTATTTTTATACATCAGTCTGTATAAGTCTGTCTTCGTGTTTTAACTGACTATTCCGTTACAACCAAGGGACTTTGATTAAAATCTCAAGAAAACAAAACATAACGATTAGTCGAATATGTTTTTCTATGTCATATGGATAAAATATTGTATAAATAGAGACGGGGTATCGTGTCTGGTTGGCAGTAGTCCAGTTGAGGACTGAGTGTTTTGATAGCACCCACCTCTGCATATTCACTTACATTGTACACACAGGGACTGCACTGCACTCAACCACAGAGTCCTTATACACATTGCTGCCAACCTAGTCCTCAACTGGACTAGGTTGGCAGCAACCGGGGCCTTAGTTGGACAGAAAAGTTATGAATATGTCAGGGATGAAGACAGCCGTGTATGGGGGAAGCGTACCCCAAACTTTGGCGGTAAGGGCGGGGGGGGGGTGTTCTGTGGTATGCATAATTATCCCAAATGTTTCAGGCAAGTTAGCAAAAATAGATTCTATATCTTAGCATGGAATTTGGAATTTATTCATTTGAACGTCATCGACATATACCTGTATACAGCCAACATTTTGTTCTGATTACATTTTTTTTTTATATACATTGTGTTATGTCAAACAAATTATACAATCACAATGTATATGAAAAAAAATGAATATAGGCATTTATTGAACTATTCTCTAAACAACATTTTTAAATCTGAAATCAATTAAGTTTTTCTCGAGCTCGGGAGCTCGGCTCCCGTGCTAACCTATTTTTTCTTCTTCAGAATATTGCAATTTCCGTCACCATGCTGTTGCTGTTTACAGATGTTTGTAGTTGCAACTCCTTAAAAGGTCGTACAACGTAAATATATTGACACGAGGGAAATCAAGTTTTTCCTTTTTCAGATTCAACAGAGTAATTGTGTTAAGTTATTGTCGTTTCGTTTTTTTTAGGGGGACACATTAATTTACAAAACTTTGTAAAGCTTTCTCAAAGTTGCACATCGCATGACTAAAAAGGAAACAGATTTTCATCGCTAGGCATTTGGAAATAAAGCGATCGCCATAAGAGTGGCACTTAAAGTGACTGTATCATTAGAATATGTGAGGATGTTTTTGCAGAAAAATATGGGTGACTTCGTTAAAATAATTAATGATAATATCACTTCAACTCGATTGAATGAATAGGCATACGAGCAAACGTGAATGAGTACAATACACAGAGAAGAGTTTTGTGAGAAGTGAGAAAAGGGCTCACATCACATCTTTCTCATTTTAATATATCGCCCTCATCCGGTACACTCGTTCATTTTTATTATGCATTATGGCTTCTGAGAGTCCCCGTCGATTTTTTGTAGTCAGTGTTAAAACTCAGGTCAAGACTCCGCTTTCCCACCCCCTCCCACACCCACACTCACCGACAAGTGTCTTCTTTCTTTCTTTCTTTCTTCTCTTTTGGCTTGCCAGCTCGCCAATGCGATGGCAAAAGGGTGCCTTTATCCAAGTTTGCACCCCTACCAAATCCCAGTACAAACACTACCCATGATAGTTATATATTGCATCGATTACAAAAATATAAGTATGTATTTCTCGGCGCATGCAACACAAGCTCTGGTTCTGGATCTGCGCCCTTTTCCTCCAATATGTTTACACAATTATTAATTTGTGTACTAAACATTCTATTATTTCATGACAGTTGTAAATTGCTAGCCTGTACATAATTGACTTATTTTTGTTGTTGAAGGAACAAAATAAATCATATTTTGAATTGAATTGAATTCAATTGAATAAAACACTTTCAGTAAAACAAAGAAACAAAGGGGTGAGTGACCCTTGCAAGCAGAATAAATAAGTCCACGTGGGCAGCAAAATATCACTGCTAAACGTGACGAGAAAACAAGCTCATGATTTAAATTGGATTATGTCAACTTCACTTCAAATTGAAGATCAAATCCCTTTACTTAAAACGATTATCGACATTTAATTCTCAGATGGGCGTGGCGCTGTCTACTCGTTGTAATCTGTCTGTCAATGCCTTATTATTAACATCTGTTTTCAAACATGTATGATATACGGTTCATAGGATCCAGGCTTGTAACCAAGGTAACTAGGGTTTTGTAGAAGGGTGTTATGAGGGTGCAAACTTGTACAAAATATAGGTAAGTTGTTTCTTTTTTCATTCCACCGGCATGCAGGGGTGACCAGCAAAGGTCTCTTCTCAAATTATTCAACCGTTTATACCTCTAGGTCACTTTGTATATTCATTCATCAAATGGACAAAAAATAGACCTTTTGCTTTTGAGGATTGCAAAAGAATAAGGGTCAGAATTGCATGGAGTAAGATCACATACTCTTTAGATATCTTTAAAATGTCCTTGTATTCTGCCAAAATTGAATAATCGATACAATTTAATTAAGAAGGTTTCTCCGATATCGGTTTTGAATACGTATGCCCGAGATCGACAAAAATTCACACACGGACACCCAAACACACGCATGCACACAGACACACATAATCGTTATCACTCCTTCTCTGAATAAATTGCCACAAAGAAAATCAGTGCCAATAAACGCTGATTGGATAAAAGTTCAAGAGGCAAGACTAAGTAAATTGAAACCCAACAATTAATGGAAGGTATGATTTCCATAACTCAGCGGATAATTGCCTGACTAATGACGTTGAGCCCTCTAAACGATTAATTGATGTCGGTTCCCAATTTCCGCTCCTCAACGTTTGGAAATTAACCCAACTATTCTTCTGGGACAATCTAAGTCAGGTTCACACTGGGCGATCAAACAGTTCCGATTTAAACATGCCGTCGAATTCTTGATGGGCCATCTGCAGAATAATGAAAATGAGACATCTTCAAAGTTTTGATACAAAATTATAAGTATGAATAACGTAATGTTTTTGAGAAGAATATTGCTTCACTGTACAACGAGTTATCTTTCTCGGAAGTGGGATTTGTCCTGAAAAGGACCTACCCACTTTTGACGTTTCGATGAGCATGTTCTCATCGTTTTCAAGGAGGTCGTGGGTTCGAACCCCAGTCTGATTTTTTAAGGGGTACAAAACACCACATATGCAAGTACAATGATACAAGATAGCCTTTCTGACTTGATTCGACGAGAGCACAATCGCTGAAGAAAAAATCAAAATGGTGTCAGTTTGGACGAATTTGCTGGACTTATAAGGCGCACAAGCATATCTTAGTTATTATGTAAAACAATTGTGGCAAGAACTGTCGTCTGCATTCTGAAGCATAATGGTAGTCGATGGACTAACAATAGTAATGAGACAATAACATGAAAGAGATAAGGTAAAAGGTAAAGTAAAATAAATCGTATCTCTATAGTACACATTTTGCCATAGACAAACGATTTGTATTCATCGTAAGTTTAATTTACGTTACAGGCNATTTTACCTAGAGTCGGTCTCATTTGCAAAATTTATGTTCGGTCGTAATCATGTGTGTTTTCATAATTTTGTCGGATTAATGAGTTGTCTGACTCTAATCCGTTTGTATGTAATGTCTATTTCGTGCGCCAATTATTCAAAATGTCGGCCTCGTGAGCTGTCGGACTCGTCGGAAGTACCCGTTATTTCTATAGCGCTTAAAACAAAGAATACTATGAGCGCGTTACAGTTACATAGTTACAACCAATAACAAAACATTTAGATTACTAAGAAAGGTCAGACTACATTGTTGGTCTAACTATTTGGACTATTAAATGTTTAGTCAGTGATGAAAACCTTATTTTTTCCATTTCAATTTCTTTCAATTTCAAATGACGCCCGGTGTGGGCTGGCCACATATACATAAACTCTACAGGGACAACCCTATAGCATGCTGATTGACTAAATACCCTTGGTTCATAGGGGTCTCGGGAGGGGTGATTAAGAACTCAACCTTCTTTGTGGTGACGTTTTGAGGTGGTCCAAAGTAAGTTCAAGGGTGGAATATGAAATGTTTTTAATTACCTGTGTGTATTGGAGAATGAGATACATATCAGTCGAGTCACTTCGCCTGGAGGGGGGAAGCTAAGGAGGGAGAGAGGATGGAGGGATAGAGGGACGGAGGGATAGAATGAATGACAGGAGAGAGACAAGGAATTCAAATGGGGAGGAAAGAGCAAACGAGAGAGAGAGAGTACGAGACACATATCAGTCGAGTCACTGCACCTGGAGGGGGGAAGCGAAGGATGGATAGAGGATGGAAGGATAGAATGAATGACAGGAGAGAGCGAGAGAGAGAGGGAAGGGGTGGGAAGAAAATAACAAACGAGAGAGAGAGAAGGATATAGAGAGATAGAGCGAGAGAGAGAATGAGAGAGCGAGAGAGAGAGACAGACAGAGGGAGAGAGAGGGAGAGCGAGTGAGCATACATTTATGGTCAGTAACGATGTAAAATAAGTTACAATTTATTTGAGTTATGATATCGGCTTCAATTTGTCGACATTTTTGTTGTACGGTATGGGTGATGTCCCAGCTGATATCTAAAGCTTACACAAAGCTGCTCATTGGAATAACAAAATGCTGGTCAATCATGCAGGGCTAAACTATGGTAGTCCACCTTGTTAGTCCAGCAACCTAGCCCAGATGGACAGACTAACATAGTTATTGGACCAAGTTAAGTTTTTATGGGCCAAACTTGAAATCGCTTTACCATATTCACACAGTAAAAACTTTCACATTTTGGGGGAAGCAATAACAAGATTGTGCATAAAATGACTAAATGGGATATACAATGGGATATACAATTACCCTCCAAGGGAAAAAAAGATATTGAATTAAATGATAAAATGCGAATACCCTTAAAAAAAAAGGCCTTCTGGAAATCAAAATGTCACGATCGGAAACAAGTGTCTAGGCGTATATGAACCCATCCTTCCTACGTCATTGTGTTACTGTAACCTTTTTTTTTTTGGATTTTGATATAATCTGATTTCCGTGAAAGACATTCATTTTCGTATAAAAATGCACTTACGTCACAAAAAATAATTTAAATGGAAACTAGAATTTCTCACATTTGTGTCTCATACATGGTGTAGGGGATAAGAAATAAAAGCTGGCTTGAACATTCGTTACATCAATGTTTGTACCGATCACTTTAATAATTGTCACAATTGATGGTGATTTTTACACCGCACAGACTTCATTCTCTTAATTCAACACAACATAATTACATTAAATGTTATGTAAATTCGTCTGACAATGGAATTGAATATTGAAATTGTAATTGATTCAATTCAGCACTTGTATTGATTTAACACTTTTCTGGCGGAACACATTGTTACAAATTTATGTTGAAGTTAAAAACCTGGTTTTACCGAGCCTTTATATTCGGGGGTGATGATAGCACGTTGCCTGACATGGTGGATATTCAGATTGCATGTGATTTTAAACTCAAAAGATAAGGACACCGGACTTAGGTTACTGTTCAGAGTTCATATTCATTGTGATTTGGCAATGTTTATAAACGCGAGTCTTCCAAAGCATTGTCCGATCGGTATTTTGGTATTTCCCGTTACAAAATGTGATCCTAGCCTAAATACAAATGCTTCCCATCTCTTTCCAGCGGTATCCTACAAATTTATCGATGGAGTCGGACAGCAGGGGTGTTTGCATTGCTACGGAAATAGTTTTGCGAAACCAGAGAAACGAACGGTCACCACTCGGCAGCCAGATATATATATATATATATTTATGATAGGGAAGATGATATAGATTATTTAAAAAAATAACTCGTAACAATGAACTTTAATTATGTTACGAATTGACGCCCTTCTCTTCTTAATGTGACGCCATTTAAGTCAAATTGACGTTCATTTACACAGTCCGTTATTGACGTCAAGGGGAAGTTAAATTTTGTAATAAAATGTGAGAATGTACGTCAAACTTAGTTCCCTTAAAAGGCCTGCTATTCGACACCTTTTTTTACGAGTTCGAAGGCAAAATTAAGCCTTTTTGGCCACTCTTTTTAAAACATTTTTTGCAACGTAATTATGAAATATTACACACTAAACAACGGCCATGGAGATTTATAGCAATTACGTTTTCTATGGACCACTAGCCTGTACCCACGACGCGTCGACACAACGTTTCGTCATCACACTCCTGATTGTCATCAAACACCTGATGACCTGATGACAGTGGTCAATGGAAGTGCCCCAAATTGCTGCCAATGTGTATTCGATATGGGCAAGCCTGTTACTCTGTTTTGATGATACTAAATAGATAATTCGTGCTGTCACCCTGGGACTCCAAAAATAAGACAAAGGAATAACAGATGAGCAACATCCTTGCTGATTTTAATCACATCACTTTGTCCTGCCATCATCCTCTGAGCATTCTTTACGACGTAGAATATCCTGTCTTTGTTCTGGAGTTTATTACCCATGCAGGGTTCTGATAACCCATACACGATCATGTTTCATAATGTATTTATAAATGCATTGTAATGCTAAACCCCCATCAGATTGTGGTATCAGATTCCAAATAACTGTGAACAAGCCCATCATCTTGAATTCATTTCAATAGGACATACACAATTACTAGTATATATCTGGAAGACTGTGAATATTGATTGTCTCCAGGAGCTTTTTTGTAGATAGATACATTGCTGCAGAAACCTTTCTTGATTCCATTTTTTTAAACATGCATTTACGGAATAAAACGGATTCTTAAAAGGAGAGTCTATCCCAAAATAATATTTCCTCAACAGGAGCAGAAAAATTAGATGAACAGAACAAAAAGAGTTTGAGAAAAATTTGACAACTAATAAGAAAGTTGTGAATGTTTACATCAACGAACGTTGGAGGATAACAGTCGAGAAGTGAATGACATACATCATACGACGTGACCAAATTTTGCCACTTTGCATGAAAGTCACTGGTCAGTAATATGTAACTGAAATATTCATAACTTCCTACTTATATTGCTCTTGTTTTTTTTTCCAAACCGTTTAGATGTTCGTCCGATTTTATTGCTTTTAATGAAAGCAAGAATTTTATGGCCCACATCAGCCATGAAGCACTGAATTGTCATAAAATGTGCTATTTTCATCATCGTGTTGTCATTGATCATATTGATGCAACATTTTCCTAGCCTTGCGCAATATAAATATACCGAGTCGAAGTTATTGCACAGCAGTGCATGTGAAAGGAGTTACGGTAGTACAACACTTTATTATTTAAATGGTGCTCAATTTACCTCCATCGATTGTTACGTTACGATTCTAATTTATTACTTCTATCGAACTTCTTCGACATGATCGAGCGCAGTAGTATATACACCAAATTGATGTTGAATTATCACTACGTTTTTTGTACTGCAGGTGAGCGGATTTTTCTATAGGAAGTAAAAGTCCAAATAGGGAGGGGTAGACGGAACTTCAGATGTAGGTGAAGGTAAAGCAGATTACAACAAGCAAGATGGCCTTATCCTTCATCTTCTGTAAGGTTTGGCGTCCGATCTCTCGCAGAATCTGCCATTTTAAGATTTTTCTCTGATGGTTCTTTAACCAAACTTAGAATTAGATGAACATTGTTGGTCTCTAGTGCCGCACATTTTCGATCTGATATGAATAATCCCTTTAACAAAAATTTAGTGTTTGAAGAAATTGCAATTTAAACATAATATATGTTGTACTTAAATATCTTAATGGTGTTTCATGCTCTTACACCGATTTAAAAAAAATATTATTCTGACTTTTGAGGATTTGGGTCAACTTTTTCGGCATGATTCTTGCACAGTATACACAAAATTGATGTTGAATTGTCATTTTAGTTTTGTAGTGCAGGTGAGCGGATATTTTTCTATAGGAAGTTAAAGTCAAAATAGGGAGGGGTAGACGGAACATCAGATGTAGGTGAAGGTGAATAAGATAACAACAAGGAAGATGGCCCTATATCATTCGACCTCTGCAAGGTTTGGCGTCTTCCTATCTCTCGCAGTATCATCCATTTTGACATTTTTCTCTGATGGTTCTTCAACAAAAATTAAAACGAGGTGAAAATCGTAAGTCGATAGTCCCACACATTTACTATCTGAAATGAATGATCTCTTTACCAACAATTTAGTGTTTGAAGAAATTTCAATTAAAACATAATATGTGACTTCGGTATAAATGAAAAGAAAATAATTGTTTTCATAATCGCACAAAAATTGGGGAAAAATCTCGTCGGGCTGACAATTAAACTGGTCCCTCAAGTCATACTCCTTCCTGTGTTGGGTACAGGCATAAATCACGTGGTGAACAAAGAAATATGACCACTTTGCCTTTAACAAGTTTCGAAGTACTTCTGTTGTAAAACAAAAATTGGGTAAAATGCTCAACGAGATTACACATATTATATTGATCCCATGTGTACCTTCCTGTGCTGGCAAGAGGAAGAAATCAAGCGGGGGATAAAAAACACTACCATTTCGCCTTTAATCATTTTTTAAACACTTCATAAAATTTATGTTGTAAACAAATCTTCTTGAGCATTGTAGTCAACATATGACCATTTTTAACGTCTTTCGATCCAATAAAGGCATGAAAGGGAGTATAATTTTCTTTCAGTTAATCAGTTCTACTAATCTATCATATGTTTGAATACCGTAACGTTGACAACAGAAGAGAGAAAAGTTTGAGTAAGATGGTAGTGGCAGAGGCATCCTAACCTTCATCGTGGACGATACAAAGGTAAACCAAACCAGTCAAAACAGCATAGAGGGGTAATACTACGCACCCCTCTCGAGACCGCACCCTCCAGAACAGCGCGATACTCAATGGACTATCTACTGAAGATGCCAACGATTTTAACTTGATTACGGGATGTATGTCAGGCGGAAATGTGCGTCTGATTCGCCGGTTTAAATAAACGTCTGGCATCAAGGTTAGATCAGAAGAGTGCCACTTTTCTCCTTAGATGCTGGATGCATCCTCCATAAATTTGTTTTTACCGTTTCTTAATGATGTCTATCAAACTCAATCTCCGACACATCATTGGCGTAACTTCACGGAGGTTCACAGCGAGGAAGGGTAGGGTTGTCCC
>BQKZ01006148.1:12461-29867 GCA_036244855.1 Temnopleurus reevesii | reverse complement strand
ACTTTATTATTTCCATTGTTTTTTCGATGGGAATTGTTGGTGACATTATAAGAGGCATAGAAAATGAATTTTGAATTCAGTTCATGCATTAATATGCAAAATAGACAAGGATTTATCAATATTGACTAAAAACGCAATTTGTATTGACTTTGTACATAAAATCACGTTTTGGACTCATATTTGGCTCGACGAATATTTTTCAAATGCGCGTAGTGTCGGTCTCGCATACCCGGTCATCACAAATTTGGTGTCAAAAGTTGCGCGAGACTTGAAAAATAAAAGTCAGGAAAAATTATGGCGCGAGCTTCTCGGGTTTCAGATTTATCGCGAAAATTGTCGAGGGGGGGGTTTAAAAGCCCCCCCCCCCCAATGGGATTAGGGTTAAGTTATAATAATCTTCGTGTGATAAGTGTCGATTTGAAGTTGGGGTAAAAAATTGCTATTTACCAATTTTCAAAATCATCTGCTACTGTCGAGGCGGGGGCTTTAAAAGCCCCCCCCCCCCCCCCAATGGGATTAGGGTTAAGTTATAACTATCTTCGTGTGATAAGTGTCGATTTGAAGTTGGGGTAAAAAATTGCTATTTACCAATTTTCAAAATCATCTGCTACTGCTACCAGCAAATCATGCTTACAAAAATAGGTATGGTGAAAAGCTCTCTAGCACTGATTATTTCATTATTGTGTCATTGGGGAATACCAAGCCCTTCAAACAGGGAACGATTTAAACAAATTTAGCAGTTTCATAAACTTACTGGCATCTTCAATTCTTTCTTCTTTTTGTTTGTACTACATGTACGCTCATTTTCAAAGATCTTTGTGAGCTTCTCGTAGCAGCGTCGGCTATATAATGCAAGTTGGAAGACCGGTTCCAGTCGTTTCCTTCCCTGGATTAAAAGTAAAATGAAAAAAAAAATTACTAGTTAATGGTTGGGTCTAGCTATTTTTGGTCTGATTTTTGTGCCTGTAATCAGACCGAATAGTCAAAACAAGTTTTAAGTAAATCAGATAATTAACTTTTTTTTTAAAGTTATGAATAATCAATCTCTAGTGATTTTCATGCAATGGGGCAAATTTTGTCATGAAATCTGATAAGACTTATGTCATGCATTTCATGACTCGTATTTTCAGAATCTGCTTTAATCCATAAATCTACACTTTCTTTAGAGAATTCAAAACATTGAATCAATACATGTACCTGTACCTACGTATTTATTGAATAAAAAAACAATTTCTTTACATGAAAGGATTGAAACAGAGGAATTTTAAAACAGCAAGAATTTATAAACTACTTGCAGAAAACATGCTATATCATGCGACCATAATTTGCCAATTAGCATGAAAGTTACCTAACAGTTATATTACCAAAATGTTCATATTTTTCGTATTTGTTGTCTGATTTACTTAAAACTTTTTCATCATTTGGCCTGATTATTCTGCGTTTAACCATAAGCAAGATTTCTGGCTCAGACCAAGCCTTCAATATATATCAGAAGACAAGTGTAGACAGACGATATGCATTTTTGGATTGTTTACTACATTAATTCATGGGATTTGGTACATTCTAAATCATGCAGGTTAATAAAACCATAACCTAAATTAGCTCTAAATTGGCCCCAAAAAAGCTATGTATAACACAAAATTTAATATAAACAAAAAATAGAATAATAATAATAATAATAATAATACATTGATACAACGTGCCATAAAAGCCTACTTTAAAGATATCTGTTTCTTTTTTATATCTCTTGAAAAGTTTTTAGGGATTCAATTTTGCGGAGAGATGCTAGTTTATAACAAAATCGTGGGCCTAAAGGACTTTAATTCGGGAATTGTAGAGGAAAGAACACTGGAGGAACAAAGGTAACGTTTGTTTTTTCTCTACGGCTAAGCTTACTGAGCATTGATTACAAACTTACACTGCAAATTGACAATGCACGATACATTTTATACTCTTTAATTTTTTACTATGTAATGAAACTTACATCTTGGGATGGCGTTGACAATGATCCAAGAGCTGCAGCGGCCTTCTTCCTCCACTCTTCCGAGACCCTGGTTGGAGGCTCATTGGTGTTAATATCTAGGTTGTGCATTTTGTAGAGCAGTCTTCTACACATCTTTACTTTGTCTTGTAAGTTTGGGATATCCCTCAGCAGCATTTGCTGTTGTTGAAATACAGCTCCTATTTCTAATGCCTCCATCTCTGTAAGGCAAGCATGGACGTTCACTACCACGTTGCGATAGTGAACAAACCTAAAGAAACATTAAAATGGAAAAAATGTTAGGTACCAGAATATCAAGGAAAATTACAGAAACGAATATTATTGTTTTTTCGCCTGTCCTGAAAAAAACAAGACGTATCTGCTTTATTTTCAAAGATGCATCATATTGCAGTCCAATAGGACAGCTTTCTTAAAGGGGAGTGTCACGCAGACATTGATGTAATGTCAGTGCATGAAGAAAAATGTGATGAACATACTGTGAAAATCTTAAATTTTAATTTAAGGCCACCGCACACTATGCAACTTTTAGTCTTAAGACCTTAAGACTAATTTTGCAAATATTGAAACAACCCGTAATAAGTCATCTTACGGCGAAGTAATTGATACTTGATATTTCATAAAGTTTTAAGTATCAAGTACCTTGTCACGAGAGGGCATATTACAGCGTGTTTCAACATTTGCAAAATTGGTCTTAAGGTCTTAAAACTAAAAGTCGTGTAGTGTGCGGTGGCCTTTACACTGGTAATGGGTTCCTTGAGTTTGTAACCCAATGGTCGCCAGCATGGAGAACTCTTCATTTTCTAAACATGATTTCACATTTTGTGCCTTTTAAAGAGAAGGAGACAAGGAATCAACAAGATTCATCCCAAAATGCATGCGGTTTTCATCTTACAGTATGGACAGAAATAAAGTTACCAGTGTCCCACAAAAATGCATGTGTTTTGCATAGGCTTTGGTGGGACAAGGTGGGACATGGTGGGAAACAGTCAACTTTTTCCCTGTCCATACTGTAAGACATTAAAAGTTTACCTTTCATCATCCGCTAGGTCCACTATGGCCTCCCACAGGCTACATCCCCCAAGTAGGTAAAAATCAGTGTCATCTATTTCCTCCATTGTCCAGGTCTCATTCTTCACCATGACGGGAAAAGTAGGCAAGTTGTGATGGGGGTTCTGGCGCAATTCTTTCTTGAATGAGTCAACCATTGAAGCATTTCTCCCGATGAGGCTGTACCCTTGTGGTGCCTTCTGAATTTTACAAAGTGGCACTTTGATGCATCCTGATGAAGAGAGAGAGTGTGTGTGTGAGTAAAAAAGGACATGTATTAGAAATCATGTCATGCTCTTCATGAGTGACCCCTCACATATTACATTTCTATTTCAAGTGAACACTTAAATTACAGTGAAATAAATAATGGCTTGATGAAGATTATTCGTTAATGTGTAGGAAGTAGATTATTGCACATTGGTAATATTGCTATAACAAGTGTAAGAGTCTACATGTAATATCGAAGACTAGTCCTTCATGCAATACATCAAAAGGTAAAGAAATCCTTTGGCAATCAATCATGACAACAAAAAACAAATGATAAGAATAATAAGTGTATTCAGTTCTTATACAGCCCATAACACATTGCCATGGCACATCCCTAAAGTTTATTCGGGAGTTTGGGGCATATTCCTCTATCTCCATTTTCATGTATGAAAAGTGTGTCCATATATACTTTTCTCTCCCCATCTTATATGGTTGAGCTTGACTTCTTAATCCAATGTATGGTAATTTCCCCTTGGAGTATTAATATTTATATAATATTGGATGGCAATAAATGGAATACCAAGGAATATTGCACGAGTTGGGGCAATATTGCACGAATCGAAGATGAGTGCAATATTGGCCCTAACGAGTGCAATATTCCCGGTATTTCATGAAATGAAGCCATCCAATATAATTATTATTATCTTTACATATACCAGAAGGCTGGTCACTGCTTTGCGCAAGCGTAAAATTGAAGCCGTACAATATGGCTTAATATTGTACGGCTTAAAACTCCCATATAGATAATAATCATTAATATTGGACCATGCAATGTCCATCTCTATACCCCAATTCAAAATACCTATTCAAGGCAGGATAAGATGGGGAGGAGGAGTCTCATTATCACCGGATAAAATTCCCTAGCGATCATCTTCAATGGAGATATATTTGTTCTAAACCTGGTCAAAAAGCCCTAACAAAAATGTGGGTGTAAAATAGTTGCTCTGGTGCATTATTGATCTTAGCTTGAAACAGCATCACCCAAAATGTTGTCGCTGGTGCGCTCTTGTCTTTGGAGGGAAGGCGAATTTGATCAGTTATCTGTATTTGTGATACATGGTGTATGTTTATTAATAACCCTCCATCTGCACTGTGAATGAGCTTGAGAAGTTAATTTCTTTTTGTTTATGAAGCTTTTGGGAAGGTTTTAATTAAGTTATTTACTTTTTCCAATTCCTTTGGCACTTTTTCTAAGAGTGCTGGGTGATTTTTCTCAAGCCCAGGCCTTTCACATTTCGTTTACAACTAAAAATATACACTGGAGGAAAAAATAATTCAAGAAAAAATCAAGAATACCTTTGTACTTTTGTTCAGGGTTGGGTGTGTTGTTTGTTGACGATTTGTGGCGTTTCCTCTGTTGTCTCTGGGTTGTCTTAGGGCGGAGTGGTGTGGAATGCACAAGTGGGCGAAGACTCTCCTCCAAGTTCTCAACACTCACTGATGGTCCAAACTCTTGCTCAAGACAGTCAACATTCAGTTCATTCACAGACATTTCAAGGTATGCTCCATCAGCTGTAGTCATCTGTAAAGTAAAATAATAATTGTAGATTCAATCTGTGTGTAAAATGAAAAGATTAAAAAGTGCCCATTTGTTCTAACTAGCATAAAGCACTGCAGCTACACATCTAAATCTTTTATCAAGTTTTTCTAAAAGTCCCTGTTCTTTTCATGGGTAGCATCCCAAATGGGGTTCCCATCCAAAGTTGTTGGTAAAAAGGGTCACACAGAAACACTTCAAGGCTGAACTCTTATTTATGACTATTGACCTAAACATGTGACCTAGCTAGCGCTGTGACTAGATCAAAGGATGAATGTCTCCCTAGTGCATCGATGACCCAAGTTTGATTACTTTTGGTTGAATACCAAAATGATGGACAGATATATATAAACATGTTTATGACCCATATGATTTTAAATGATCCTTGACCTTTACACCAAGAAAAAAGGAGGAGGCCGATATTAGTAATGTTCTAAAATATCTCCATCAATACATAAAACTGTTTTGTTGATGTATATGTTCTCATGGATGATAGAGAATTTCCTTCCGAAAAAAAAAATATTAGAAAAGCAATCAATTTCCAATTTTTCATAACAAAAAACTTTTAGATATTCTAAAACTTACGAAAACAGAGAACTCCTTGCCAAAAAAAAATGTAAAAATATATATCATAAAGGTCAAAGATTGAATTCAGCTTTCGTGACCAGTGCACAATTGATATCTTGATGCTTTTGGGCAATTCCATAAAGTTGGACGTACATTTCGGACACTTTGAAGGCTTATATTTTTATTATCAATTGGGTCATCTGTATCTTTAAGCACGCATGATGTGTATACCTACAAGTACTATATGCCTACCAAAAATTAGAGTTGTACCTCATTTCGTTTTGAAGTTACATGCTGAAAATACCCCGGTGTTGGACGTACGCACACGGAATGGATTTTTCAACTTCTAAGTTTCATGTTTAAAACTCTGTGATGTGTGAGGGGTTATACTACAATTAATACCAAATATCATTGCATGAAGGGTTGAACTTAATAACAAATACCAACTTGTTTTATAAGTCTGTTCAGAAAGTTGTGTAAATCATGATAGTGCGTCGGTGTTGGACGTACATTTGACGGTGTTGGACGTACGCGTGTGAATTTTTCAGAGCGTACGTCCAACACCGATTTGGACCGTTATATTTTCTGAAGTGCAAATATCTATCAAAAGTTTTTGTGTTTTTTGATAGATTAGGTAACACCTCATGCAGAAATATATATTGAATTGTCATGTGAGTTTGTTCATTCTTATTTCATCCACTGGACAACTGAGGAGAATTCAGAAGCTTACGTCCAACACCAAAATGCTATTTTCTGATTTGCAGAAAAAATAATGAAATTACCGTTTTATCCAATTAATTTTCTTTAAACTCTTACTAAATATATTTAATATCAATGATGGGGTCTTTCATTTTTTCATTGTTTCTTCATTTTCCATTTGAACAATGACCAAAATACCACAAATAAACGTTAAAAAATGCTACATTTTGATAATTTTTTCTTTCATTATCAAGATTATTACCACTAAAGTAGCATGGAATTACTGTCTAGATTGATATTAAGTAATTTGAAACATAAATGAATCTATAGAATATACTTTGAAATTGAAATTTTTCTAAAAAAAATGAATGGATTGTGTACGTCCAACACCATAAAATGTACGTCCAACACCGACACACTCCTTTAAACATGTATACTTCTTTCAGAGCTGATTTATATGAAGTTTAGGAATTCTCGCTTAAAAAATATCCCTTGACTCAAATTATTTTATATACTTATGGTCATTGAAACCATTGAAAAACCACACCAAAACCAATGATTAATTTCTTTGTTTTTTCTTTTTTTTGCAACAATGGTTTTAAACCATTCCAGTTTCATAAATAGGATTTACAATATATTTGGTTCCATTTTAACGATTATTGTAGCATAAAAGTAGACTGATGATGGTTAAAATAAAAAACAGCAGTCAACAATTATCATTTTGCATAGTACAGAAATATAAATATATAGAAAAATGAAATGAAAACAATGTTATAAAAAGTTGTGATGGTCAAAGCTCAAGAAAATTGATAAGAAAAATTCTTCCTTATGGCACCATATTCTATACCTTTTCTCCACAATTTATTTTGAAGAAAACGATACTGCCCCCACGCCACTAGTTCCCTAAAAATGTGCCAGTATTCTCAAATACAAGATGTAATTCCGGAAAATATCAGAGGTACAGTATACATCAAACATATATGAGGCATTATGAAATGGCATCGAATAACTACAGACCTTGCGAGTTGAGAAATTAATATTTTGTAAGAACTTATAACTCAAATAAGTATGAAAAGAACAAACTTTGAATTTGAAACCAGATCAAACAAATTTGATACATGCTGAATTTGAATTATTTTGGATAATACTTTTTTAAATGATACCACAATAATATGACACAGTTTAAGAACTAAGTTGCTAAATTTACAAATTGATGCAGCTGTATGTATGATATTCTATGCCTTTGCATGTATTCAATTATTTAAGATCCATAAATTATGGTGCATTGATTTTTGTAAAAATCATTGTATAAGCTAATAGCTTGACTGAACTGAATGAGATAAAATCCATTGAATGCACATTAAGTCTTTATAATGATAATACCTTGGAATCTAATGTGCACAGTGGGTGCTTTGTCTAAGAAGAACTTCAACAGAAAATTATAAGTCATGAGTATGCCCTTTAAAGAATTATATGCTACAAATACTAAAATTTGTGTATTTCTAGCAAAAAAAAAAATCAATTTTATTCCAAAACTCCTAGTTGAAAAAAAGTTGTTTGTTTGAATGAATAAAATCAAATAACCTTGGCAATTTTGAACAGTAATTCATGAATGACTCATAAGGCACTATATAAATCCGAAATATTATTTTTGTTTCATGAATGATTTACCATAACTTTTAAATAACAATCACACAATGAGGAATCACAAAAACCCTCTTAAGATGTCATGATTCTTGGAAAATCCTCATAAAATGCATAAAGTGTGATAATTCACTTTGATTCCATAAAGAATGTATTGTTGACAGTAAGGGAAATGTTAAAATCTGTCCAATCATGTCCAATCAATCTTGACTCTCTGAGTTACTTGAGTAAATAATGGTGTTGGACGTACAATGAATGTACATTCGAAATGTGCATCCGACTCCTTGATATATTAATTTTGGAAAACAATTGATGTGAAATTGGATGCATTTGTTGCCTTGACTACAGATTTACTTTTCACCCTTAGTGATATGCTTCATTGGTTGAATTTAAAATCACACATGCTAAGGACCTAGGTAATTATGCTGGGATCATACAGATCCTCATAAAATGCATGAAGTATGATCATTTTGCCTTTATTCCACAAATAATTTATCTGCATAATACTCAGTCATTAGAGAATAGTAAAAAATTTGACTGTACCAAGCCAAATTATTTGATATACTGGAGTAGATTATGGTGTTGGACGTACACGGTGTTGGACGTACATTTTTTATGTACGTCCAACACCATGATATCTCAATTTTGGAGAACCATTGAAGTGACTTTTGATGATGCTTTTTTTACCTATGACAAACTTGCTTTGCATTATAAGTGATAGGTGTTATCTCACTTCTGATCAGTATGAAAACTAAACAAATGCCTGTTTACGGTGTTGGACGTACACTACCTAAGTGGTCAAATTTGGAAAACCTCTGATGAAAAAAACGTATAATCCTGGAGTTTCCTTTTACAAATTATTAAAAAGTATACTTGTCAAGCATATTTGCAGCATAGAAGTGTTATGTAATTGTGAATTCTTCATGGTATAATTCAAAAACATATTTTTCCTCATTTTTAAACTGAAAATATGAGAAAAACTACCCTATTCTTCAAAAACTCATAATTTGTAAAGTAACCATAATCAGTTGAAATCAGATATATTCCATGAAAATATAATTTCTGAGGATTCAGAAGATATCTTATTCGGCATGATTTGACGATTTTGAAAGTTTGACCTTGAGGTTGACTATTTTATGGAATTGCCCTTTTGTATAAATGTAGTCAAGGTGAACCCAAGTAGGAGCATGAAAATCCTGATAACTCTGGTTTTTCATTGAATTTGAAAATTTAGGAGTACTAATTCCAATTGTTAATTATTACCAAGAGAGGGTGCTGAATATGATTTAACAGTAAATTCAAATTTTCAAACTGAACCAGTTCGTAGAAAAAGTATGCTATGGTCTAAAATTGTGCGTACATGTATATCATTATGTATACAATATATTCACATTCCTTTAATCTTTAACATTTCCTGAATCTAATAAAAACCATATTTGGGCTTTAAAGCTCAAGTAAAGTTTTGGTAAACACAAATTTTGTCTTCAAATCGAAATAATGATTGAAATATAGTATCATGAACATATCGCGCAAAAGATTACATGAAAAATGAATGTGTTTTGGTAAATTTCCTCCCATAACGGATAACGGATGCCTTCTTATGCACAGAATTAGATGACAATTAGGGCCCGATCCAAAAGTAATGGCATTATTATCATTATCTATGTTATGGGTTGTTTTTATTATCATCATAATTATTAGTTTCATTATTAGTATGAGGAGTATTTTATTATCGTTCATTTTTTTTTTAGAATAGAGAGGGAGGTTAGGGGAGAGATTGTGGGATTCATACATCAACTAAAATACAGGAAAAATATTTTTCATCCAAACTCTGAATTAAAATCTTCTCTGCGTCTTACTGTCTCTCTTAAATTGGAAAATCTTTCTATTAAAAAATTGTACCTTGGAGAGGGAGAGAAAGAGAGAGAGAGAGAGAGAGAGAGAGAGAATAAGAGGGAGAAATATAAGAGAAGGAAGTGCACGGGGTGCAGAGGCTGAGACAGGTCCCAAGACAGTGCAAGTTGGGTCTCCACACATTAAATAAACACATATATTCGGGCCCTCCCCTCGCAGATCAACATTAAACAAGACACATATTCTTGTAAATGTTCTAATTTGCGAGGTAACTTTGCAACCATGAAAATCAACTTTGCATCTAGACAATAATCTTGAAAACGTATAACTAAATTTACTTGCATTGTGATCGATTACCCAACTTTAGAATTTCACGAAGTAAGTATACACTGTAAGAATAACAAGCTGATTTTTCTTATTCAATGATCTGATGATGCAATATTGGCATGGTAAACAAAGAAGAGTAGTCACTTGGCGAATAAAATAAACTTTCGAATAGTTTTGAAATCTTTTTTTCTAAATACTCATGTTTTCAAATGTTTTATTCAAACAATAACAAACCAGCTAGGTATGATTTTTAAAGTAAATTGTTTTTAAAAAGGAATATGGTAAATATTTAGAACTTAATGATAAACGCCTAAAAACTTAAAGGGAAACCAACCACTGGAATTATTGCGCTCTTATGATATGAAGAAAAATTACATGAACAAACTGTGAAAATTTGAGCAAAATCGGACAACCCATTCAAAAGTTATGAATTTTCAAAGTCACAGAGAGATAACGATCCCTACCGTTGATGGGGATCCGTGCGATCGGCAAATTCGATGGAATCTGTGGAACACGTCATGTCGGACAACTCCTCATTCACTCTGTACACAAAACTTAACATTTTCTCCTTTTTCTCTATAAAGTCAACAACATGCCAATTTTTGGTTAGGGTATAGCACTTCTGTATTGATTCTGCATGTATTTTGAAAAGATTCATGCTGCAAACTTGCTCTAAATTTTACATTGATCAATTTTTGAATATCCTATGTACAAAGTGAATGAGGAGTTGTCCGACATGACGTCACATATTCTGTCCGTTTTGCCGATCGCATGGATCCCCATGAGCGACAGTGATCGTCAAATGTCTGTGACTTTGAAAATTCATAACTTTTGAACGGGTTGTCCGATTTTGCTCAAATTTTCAAAGTTTGTTCATTTGATTTTTCTTCATTCAATGAGAGCACGATATTTCCAGGGGTTGGTTCCCCTTTAAACTCCCTCTTCCTCTCCATTCTTAGTCGTTAATGGCTTCAATCTGTCTTTATTTCTTTTCTTTTTTCTCAATACCCTGTGCAAACTTTGAACTATTAATATTGATATTTATTATGAGGATCTGAAGAAGACAAAATACAAGAGTAAATTAAAAAAAAAAACAGTTTTTTCTTCCATAGTTGACGCTTCCCCTAGCTCGCTCTTTTTCTTCCTCTATATCCATTCTCCCCTTGTTATCTTGCAATCATCATTGATCGGTCTCGAAAAGCTAATTTGAAGGTTTTGCATGGTTTAAATGTGTTGAAAATCCCCTAAACGTCATTTATGATTTTTAGGAAAAGGGTAATTCCTTGCTAAATGTGCCTACATTCAGACAAAAAAGTTCAAGCAAGAACTGTAAGAAAACGAGTGATGGAAGAGCCTTTCAAACCTTGCAAAAGAAACTAGAACAATGTTCTTCAATATCCACTTATTTTTTTTTTTTTGAATTTGTTAATCAGTATGTATATATCAAATATGAAAGAAAACTCTGTGTGACGATGTAAAGTATATTCTGACATATTTCAGTTTGTATTGTTAGCCGGCTTGAGTTGGCGCTAGGCGAGCAGCACTTCCTTTTCAAAATCAAAGTTTACTTAAATTTCTATTGATTTAGAATGCTAGAAGACAACTTACAGCACTTGACATTTTTGTTTTATGTAGATAAACCATTTTGGAAGGATTTTATTCAAACAAACTACATGTATAAATATATATTTTTTGAAAATCTAAATTATCTTAAACATCTAATTGCAGCTCACCAAGTGATTGAATATCCAAAGCACTACCCCCCTCCCCCAAATTCAGCTATTTTTAAGAAATACTTTTATTAGCCCTCAGGAAATTTGAATATACAAACATGTACAGTATTTGTACGAGGGTGATACATATCTACTAAAAAGAAAGTTCATGCAGCTTGCAATTTCTTTGGGAGAATTGCTGTCAACATTTTTTAAAACTAATTATTTATATGAGACATATTAAGTTGGGATTTTTTTGACACAGATTTCCCATGTACACTGACAACTAGTCTATGTTTGCTTTGATGGAACTATATTAAAGGATGTAATATATATTGTAGATCTAAACAGCCAGGGATTGTACCTGCCTGATGTGCAGTATAGAATATTGTAGATGTGAATGTAATTGTTGGATCAATTCTCTGCACAAAAATCGGTTTGTTGTAGACCCTCGATATAGCATATATTTGGTTCTTTGATCACAAAATTGGAAGATACCCCTACGCCGCAACCTATTGCACGAACAATTCTGGTAGTCACTTCTTGTGAGCTTCACATGTACAATTAGCACTGCAATAACAATGGAATTGCAATGGAATTATAATTTTGAAACATGTACTTCCATGCTTTTTTAAAAATGGCAAGAATGAAAGTTTCGCCTTTCATTAAACATGTAATGAAAAGGTGTTAACAAACAGTGTCACCTCCGAAACACAAAGAAATTCAAGGTGTATGGAGTTCAATTTTGATGAATATCAAATGCCTAGTTACTGATATAAATCATGAATATAAATGTATAAAAGTTATGATGATACTGATAAAGAACTGTATAATTGATCTTGATAATAAAATATTGGATTGCACAAACAGGTGAGCTCTAAGTCTTAAATTAGTTGAGAAAAGTGGAAAAATGAATTTATTTCCCTAAAAGAATGTTGTAAACAAATAAAACAGAAAATTTAAATGTGTTATTTAGTCTTTTCATGTGTAAAGGTACATGTAAGTTACAACAGCAGATAAAACCTTTACCCACCATTATTCAATCTTTATTTGATGGAAATCAAGAAAAAGTTCCATTAACAGCTCGCTGTCACCTCCGAAACAGGATTTTAACCGTTTTCATCAAATTTCAAGCATATCTCCTAGAGATTCCAATTTATCTTGTCATATTATGATTCCCTTCCTCATACAAATGGATCGGTCAATATCTAACAAATAGGTTTTATTTCTAAGATACTTTCATATATAACGCATATTGCGTTTAGGAGGTGACAAGTGTTATCGGAAAGTTGTAAATTGCTCCAAAATGAAAACCATTAGCTTGATGCAAGTTTTTTTTTTCTACAAAGGTATCAGGAGGGAACATGTTATATTCTCATGAAGGTAATGTTCAATAGACATCAATAACATTACTGTAAACTGCAAAAGACTTTTGTTTCGGAGGTGACAGAAAAGTTAACGGAAAATTAAACAATTATATTCAATTGCTCATCAAAAAGGTTAAAGCCATTTAGGTGAAACAAATTTGGTATGAGAGTAAAGCAGGATTATGAGCTGCACCTTACAAAAAAAAGTGTTAACATGTTAACGGAAAATGTCACCTCCGAAACGCTAACTTTGAATAGTTCTAGCGCTGAATTGAGACAGAGCAGAACTTGGTAAACATAATGGGATTTAATGTTGGATACAAGTGTATGATAGAAGGAAGAACAAAAAACATCAAATTTGGGTCATATCGATGCTTACCAAAACAGAATGAAAAAAGAAGAGGAGTTTGTTTTGGGTACCCAAGGTATACTTTTCATAGGGGGACTTTATGGGGAAAATTGTGCATATCTGTCAATGTATGAGAAAGTTACACATAGATTATTGTCAACACTGCTTGTTACACCACTGATCGTAAAAATGGCCATATGCATATTAACGAGGTCCGTAACGGAAGGACGCCATAATGTCCTCCGTAATATTATGCATATATCTTAAAACTGATTAAATTCATTCCTATTACTTTATTAACTTATTCCATTATCCATTTACAGGGCCAAATTATTAGTATTTCTATATAGATCGCTATTCCTCCTTTTTTCTAAGTGCTTAGGTACTTTCCTCAAGCGAATAATAGGCGCTATATAAAGAACATTTATTATAATCATGTCATGTCATGCAATTCATGCTAAAGTTGTCGATTGGCTGAAGATATACTTGTTTGAATAATCTTTTAATTTCCTTCAAATATTTCATAACTTTCTTATAGATCTAAATGTACAATGTATAGTCAACTTTAATTTGCTTCCAAGCAGCAAGAGTTTTCTACATGAATCTTCTGGTCTGGAAGAGAAAAATCTTGCTTTAAGAGCAGATTTAAATCAGATGAGCAGTTTTTTAAAAACTCAAAGCAAATTGGATAATAAAGAAGAAGTTGTGATTTTTCAATAATATCACTCAACAGTAGTTTTCCATGCAAATTGGCAACATTTGGTCATGTGATATGACATATATCTTGCACTTCTCTGCAAGCAATTCAACATAAATTGTTTTAACTTATTTTTTTTTCTATTTTTTTTAAATGAATAAATGGGTATAGAGCTGCACTTATTAATTGAACCTTTCTGATATTTTCTAGAAATAATTATAATAAGATAACAGTCAAGAAGTGCATGACATATAAATCACTTAATTCTATGGTGATTTTTTCATAAACTTTCTTATTTATTGTTCAATTTACTTGAAACTTTTATTTAGATATTTGTCTTATTTCTAGGCTTAACCAAAATTGTATTTTTATGGCACATCCTGCCTTCAATCTCCTAGTTTCCCCCATTTGTATGCAATTCACTCTTAAAATCTTACAGTACTTGTCACAGAAATGAGATTGGATTCGGCTAGACCTTGTCTTCTAAGTACACCATGCGAGGACAGGCTTGTCACGTCCCCCATTTGACCTGAAGTGCACTTATTTCAGTGTGGTTAACAATTCATTTACCACAATCCACATGGAGTAAAAATCTCTTGACCAAAAAGTGAAGACTTATTTTAAAACTATGCAAGTTGACCGACATCCAAACTCCCTTCTCACAAAGTGACACACAAGCATGACAATTAAGATACAATTAAAATCAGCAATCCAAGCCCAAGGGCCTTGACTGAGGTCAATTTTCGAATAGGGATGGCGCTCGTTAAAACTGTCATTGTAACTTTAAGCCTAAGGCTAAGCCAAGTGAGGTCTACATATTATGGCCCATATTCCGATAGCGGGGTTTAAGTTAACCCTGGTCTAAATGTGTGGTTTAAGTATGGGATGCCAAAAGAGGCTTGAATCTATAACAGTCGATGTTTAATTTACCAGCACATTTGGCACTCGTAGTATTTAAAACTGTCTCGGAATAAAAACTTCAATAGTTTTCTACATTATTAGAGCATGGGAAAAGAGAGCACTTAACATAATAATTATTCATTGTAAATAAAGTTTTGACACTTTTGGCTACCCATACTTAAACCACAGATTTAGACCAGGGTTAACTTAAACCTCGCTATCGGAATACGGGCCTATGATTTTGACTTTTTGACACTAGTGTCATGATAAATCTAATCCATCCCTCCATAAAAAAATTCATGCATTCATTTATTCAGAAAGATGTGTGATTGACTTCTAGTTCTAAATCTTATTCGGCTTATTTCAATATTTAGTACCGGTATGCCATATTTATGCCCACTTTTTTAATTGGACTCCTGACAGTGACAGTGACAACTTGAGCATGCAAAGTCAAAATTTAAAACAAAAATGACCCCGCCCAGGCATACATGTAAGTAAAGTTGGAGCTTTTGAACTAAGTCTGCCCTGAGTGATAGATACCGGTACTACATAAAATAATTGTCAAAAAAATAGGCTGGCTTACTTCAAAGATATTTCTGTTCCTTTTGATTCCCGCGAGGCTCCCAAAGACCTTCCCTGTTCGCTTCGACTTGGCTCTCCGTCCATTGCTGAGTACAAAAACACCTTCCTCATCTTCTCCTGCTGATGTCGGTGTCCCACTCGAGTCTGATGATGATGATGTAGATGCGCCTGAGCCCTTCGTCAGACTCCACGAATTGCTGGTGGTCGAATCTCCTTCCATTTCTTGCACTGTTTATACTTTGTAGAAAAAGCTGACTGTAAACAAAACGCACGTGTTAACTGGTCGAAGTTCAAGGTCAAATATGGCCGCCTTGCGCGTGCGTGAACGTGTAAAAGTGGCGTTCAAGGTGATCCGGTTCAAAATCAATACGAAAGTACGCATGACCGGCTTCAAACTATATGTTTCTGCTCCAAGCGAACAACACAAATGCAAATGAGCTCGTCACGTGTGACTCTCCGAGCAAATGACGCGAGGGAGCGTGGAATTAAGCCTATCTATAATTCTATGGTTCAACCATAGAGGTAAATCCTCTAAACCCGCCTATTAAAAAAGGAATGCGATAATTAGGAACGGTACACATTTATTTTACTACTAATGATACCCCCCCCCCCCCCCCCCGTTAATTAGTCATGATTTTTTCCCCCTATATCTAACTGTTCATTTTGTTATAACAATTATCCGGTATTTAATTATTATGATTTTTTTTGCTTGTCTGTTTGTATCAATTTGCCCTGTAGTTGTTTCATTTTGAAGCTTTTAGTTCCCACAATACTTTGGACCATGGACTTCACAAAGAATATCCTTTCCTCTTTGACCCTTTGTCCGTGCTTTTTGACAATAAAGCCAAACACTGTAAGCCGAGCGCGAGTGTGTGCACATTGTCTGTATAGACCACCGGTTGGGCATGCGCTGTGTATATGGTGAGCACGTTGATTTGTTTGTAAACATGTTTGTATACAATAGCCAACTACTGCAAGTGACTTGCGTGGTTTTATGTACGTAAAGTTATAGCTGCATATTCTGTAGGGTCACCAGCGTGCGCACCGTGGGGAAGGGGGTATAAAAGCGGAAAGGGGTGAAAAAAAAGGAAAGGAGAAAAAAGAGGTGAAAAGAAAAAGAAAAAAAAGAGAAAAGAGAAAAGGAAAGAGGAAGGGAAAGAGGAAAAAGATATCGAGAGAGAGAGAGAGGGAGAGAGAGAGAGAGAGAGAGAGAAGGGGGGGGGGGGGGGGGGGAAAAAGGAAGGAGGAAAGAAGGCCGCAATAGTTTGATGATAACAATAAGTACTTATAAACAATATTAATTTTGAAGTGGGCGCAAAAAAAAATTATTCAAAGGGAGAGCAAATCTCATATCAATCATGCAAGGAAGCTAGGGCGCATGGTTCATCTTGCGCAAAATTAATCTTTGATGCGGCACGAAATTCATTCTTAGGGGCGCAAACCTGCCTTAATTGAAGGGGCGCAAAAATTGATTCGAAGGAGAGGCATGATCTGTAAAAATATTAGGCAGGGCAGATATTTCATCTCCAGAAGGGGGCGGGGCGCAAATATTCGAGTTTTAGGGGCATAAAAATCGATCTCCGAAAGCGGGCCTATTTTAATCACAGGGGCGCAAACATTGCTTCAAAGGGGAAGGGGCACAAAGCAGTAACAATATTGAGCAGGGCACATCAGTCATCTTCAGGGGCGCAATTCCAAGGGGGAGAATATTTTGTTTCGTAGGGACGAAAAAATGATTCCAAGCAGGGAGGACATAAAAAATAACGGTAAATAACAATAAAACAGAGTCTTGTTATCCATCTTCAGGAGGAGGGGCACAAAATTATTTTAGTCTTAGTGGGGGGGGGGGGGGGGG
>BQKZ01006148.1:0-11738 GCA_036244855.1 Temnopleurus reevesii | reverse complement strand
CCCCCCCCCCCCCCCCCCCCCCCGGGTGTCAAAATCCTGAGTGCGCGCATGCAGCTGTACCAATGATTCAATGTTGTTGTGAAAAAAAAATCATGTACATGTGTAATAGAATAACTAAAGGTAAACGAAACGGCTGATGGAAGGGCGCATATATATATAGGAGATGTCTTTTTAACTTGAGTTTAAATATTTTCAGACTTGGGGCTAGTTGTATATTAGTATCCAGAGAATTCCAGTATTTTAGACTTAAGTATTATGAATGTATTTTGTGAAAATGTGTCCTCATCATGGTAGGCGATAATTTTCTCTTTGTATGATTGGTATTTGTGAATTGCGTCATTTCTTATGAAACTATTTTTGAAGACGGCAGAAAGTTTTTTTGTGTGTGTTATTAAGTTTGTACAGGAACTGGTAAAGCTGAAAATAATAATTGTCCTTTGTTTTGAGAATTTTTATTTTCAAAAATAATTCGTTCATGATGTGAGCGGTATAGTGTGAATTTGTAATAATTCTTAACACTTTCTCTTGCAATAAGAATATTTTGTGCACCCTTGTTTGTATCGCGCTTCTCCAAGCTAGTACGCCATATAGTTAATGATTCTATCATAATAATAGTAATAGATGAGATTTATATTGCGCCGAATCCATCTTGCTGATGCTCAAGGCGCAGTAGAGAATAGTATGATAAAGGCTTTGTAAGTCTTACATGCAGTGGAAGAAAAACATTTAATCTATTAACACCAACATTTTGAGAATTTGTAGAACATATGCTGTCAATATGGGACTTCCAAGATAGTTTAATGTCAATTAAGAAGAGAAATCTACAGGTGGATACATCAGAGAGAATCATGTTATCATAATATTTGAGAGGAGTTCAGAGATTGTGTTGCTAAGAGAATGTAGTTTTTTTTGTAACTTGAGTGAGAGCTTGTTAGCCTTAATTCGATCGGTCACATGAAATAGTTACATGCGAAGACTATTTTTTTTTAGCATAATAGCAGTCATTTGTTCGTACCTTACAAACGGAACATCTTGAAGAGATGTGCCAAGTATGATGTTCAACAGGGGTTATAAATGTTAGTTTCTGTTTTGGTTTTCTGCAATAGGCCTTCCACCGGCGGATCACGGGTCAGTTGGAGGTATATCGAGGTGGAGGGGGGGGGGGGGGCGGGTATTGATATTTGACAAACAAAAATAAATGTAGGCACTCAATTCCAGGACGTCATCTAATATCTAATAAAAAAGAAATATATATATATATATATATATATATATATATATATATATATAACAAGCCAATAAACAAATAAATATGCCAACGGGGATCTTTGCCTTAACCAGATGAAATACTCTCCGCCAAAACGCCCCCCATGACTACAAGAAAGGGGGTAGTAGGGGAACAACGCCAACTGTTCTAGTGTATCGTTGCCAGGTACACGTATCCAGATTTTTAGTAAAAATTGGTGGGATACGGAGCCCCCCCCCCCCCCCCATCTTCAAAGAAAATACTGATTGTTGAAAATTGTTTACAATTAGCCCCCGACCCCAAAAGACCCTTACTTTGGTTCATCCCTTTTTCTTCTTTCTTATTTCCAAAAATGTTTCGGGTTGCGTTCGAATTCCCTCAATATATTTGCAGCTTATTGGGCATTATTATTTTTTTTCAGATCTGACTGTTTACAACATTCTTATATTTACGGAATCGGAGTATGATTTTTGGTTTGTCCATTAGTCTGTTTTAATTTGCCCCGTAATTGTTTCCTCTTTTTTCCTCAATGAATAGTTCCCACGGTACTTTAGACCATGGACTTCACAAAGAATATCCTTTCCTCTTTGACCCTTTGTCCGTGCCTTTTTTTTTCTTTTTCTACAATAAAGTCAAGTGTAAGCCGACCGCGAGTGTGTGCCTATTATCCAGCTACAGTATAATAGCTGTATAGACCACCGGTTCTGCATGCACTGTGTGTATGGTGAGCACGTTGTTTTGTTTGTAAACATGTCTATATAAGTACAATAGCCAACCACTGCACACACGTTGCGTTGAGCACGTGACTTGCGTGGTTGTGTGCGCACAAACTTAATACAGCTGCATATCCAAGGCGGCGCGGGTTTCAAAGTCGTTCTCACAAGTCTTAGCCACTATACTGTCTGCCAAGTCCTAATTTTACATAATTTGGTATATTTGTAGACGCTTAGTGAACGTGAACAGCCATGCCGATTCGGGCGAAGAGAAAAAGAATATATGATGGCGACGAAGCAAGACAGCTTTTTGATGCACTGTATTTCTCGGAACAGGCAACGACCGACTCTGACTCTGAGTCTGAGTCAGAGTCCGAGGATCATAACCTCAGCTCCAGCTCTGGGTCCGCGTCCGGGCCCGAGTCCGACGAATTGAGTGGGCGTAGTTCTGCAGGCTTTTCATCTACTCAGATGGAAATGGAGCCAAGAGACAACACCAAAATCAAGGCTGTGACACAGGTACGTGTTTATGACATTATGTAGAACGTTAGGCTTAGCAGGGAGTTGTGATCCCAACTCCCTGCCTGGTTACTTCTTGAAGTTCTTCTTAGTCAGTTAGTGCCGTGGTATTCTGCCTCCTTCGTCCTTGAAGATTCTTGCAGAGTAATTCTTCTTCTTCTTCTTATAAAGATTAAAGTACAATCCACCATCTGGTGTATTGTCGTACTTAAAATTGAAAGTGGTTGTATGTGTCATATGGGTAGGGTGCGCGTGCCAATATTTACATGGTGCAAGTAAATATCGCTTGATATCTAGCTGCTGCTGCCTTAATTCCGTCAAGCGATGACGATCGAAAGGCATTAATTTAATGGAAGTGGCTGTCACAACATTATCAGGAAGGGCATTACATGTTCTTACAGTTACAGTTCTAGGTTATAATGACTCGGGTCCTGCAAAATTTTGCCTTTTACCATTAATAAAAGAATTCATAAAAAGTTGACATTTTTGTTTTTTACCATTCATTGATATTGAAAATTACGGAGGCCCTAAAGTGACACCCAAAATTTGATATATGAAGGACGGCAGCTGTCGCGGCAAAAAAAAACCTTGTTTATGTATGTCTCCTAATAATAGTGCATCCGTAAGATTTTAAGATGCCAATGCAATAATTTTGTTCCCCCAAGATTACCCAAGTGGCAACCACCGAATTTGAGTTTAGTACCCCTAGACATATTCACCAATAAACCAGCACGTATGTCACGCTTTGGGTAAAAATTGGGTCAAATCTCTTCGGCTAAAAGTCAGTTCTCTTGCGAGAAAGAAAACTCATCTACGATAGGTTTCTCTGTCTATACCCCAATGAAACTGTTTTGTAGTTGTATGTTTTCATACACACTGTAATTGTTATCACAAATGAGTGATTTTAGTTGCTGTATGATGTTTCACGTTCCACTGCACATTCTGGAAAGTGAGCATAAAGTGCATGATACCTTGAAAGAAGAGTCTAGGTCTACTCCAAAATATAATTTTTTAGCAGAAGCAGAAAAAAATGGTTTGTGCATGTAAAGCAAAAAATGTTGTACAAAGAAAATCGGACAAGAAATAAAAAAAAAGTTCTGAATTTTTAAAGATTTGAAAAAATTAGCAAATCAGTGGAAATTTCCAGAGATGTTGCCAATTTGATGACATCATGGGTCACAACTAACCAGAGTTTTCATTATAAATATGGTGTGAAATTTATTATTTTTACAGAAAGTTGCAAAGTTTGTGTGAATGTAAGCATGCAAATAGTGGATCTATGTAAAGGTATCCTATGGTTAAAGTTTTGAGGAAATTATGTTTTGGAGGAAAAAACGTTTTGTAACATTGATTAATAGATGGTCAGTTGTGCACATGTGACATCATCAGTTGCCAATTTGTCTATATATTCAAACATTCATAACTCTAATTAGTTGTCCGATGTTCCTAAAACTTTTTTTGTTCTGTTCATCTATTTTTTCTTCTCCTGTTGAGGTAATATAATTTTTGGGAAGATTCTTCTTTTAAAAGGAAAGCAACCCTATCATGCTCTCATTCAATGAATGAAGAAAAAATCAGATGAACAAACTGGAAAAATTTGAGCAAATTCGGACAACCTGTCCAAAAGTAATGAAGTCACAGAGACATGACGATCCCTACCAGTTATGTGTACATTGTATCTGTGCGATTGGCAAAGTTGACGGAATATTTAACATCATATCGGAGAACTCTTCATTCACTCTGTATACAAAATTTCACATTCTCTTTTTTCGGAAGAGTCAAAGTTATTCAATATTTTTGTCTTGTGTACCCTGAGTGTGGCCAAAGCATGCAACATGTAGGCTAAATGTGACAGCTAGGTTGTATTAAAAAAAAAACTTAATAGCTTTGTGAATGTAAGCTTCTTGACCAATTTACCTCTCGTTGACTTCATGCACAACTGGTTTTTGAAGGAGCCTTTAATTTCTAAGCATTTTAATAATGTAAGGTACAAGCAAAATCAAATAGAACATTGAAACAGATTGAGAATTGAGATTCTCTTAGGAGTGCTTTGGACAGCTAATTACTAACAGAAGAGGTAGATATAGGGTAGTACACATATTGTTATATTTTTTTTCAATTTGTTCACGATTTAGGTGGATACTACTGCTTTGGATGAAACTTTGCAAGAGAGGCATGTTCATTCCCTGGCAAATACGGTAGAGCATGAAATAGGTAAGAATATTTAGATATTACATGTAGTTTCAAGTTTCTTGACTTAGTTAGAGCTAGGGAAGCAGAACAGAATATAGCGGGAGGGGTAGAGATCATTTCGAGGCACTATAAAATCATGATTTACTTGAAAAGTCAATTCCATAAGTTCTTTGGGTTTTCCTTCTCCTTTAGGTCTTGCTTTCCACATATCCCACCCGTACCCAGCCATAGTAGTATGTTTTTTTAAATTAAAATCTTTCTCCGAATTACCCCTAACAAACCATTTCTGCAAGCTGGAATACAGGGTTTAAATGATAGATTAAGCAATACACTTCTTTCGCATGTGTCATTTCATGACAAAGTGGAATTTGTATTGAAAGTGAACATGTTCTTTTTTCTGTTGGTACATGTAGTCGTGATGTCTCTTTTCATATATTAAATCTATACCTAATTTGAGAAATGTCATGAGTTTTTCTATCAATAAAAACAATTTTATGCTTCAAAATCAGGTATGTGTATTGATCACCCATGGAATGTGTGGCATTGTCTCAGAAATAGATTGGAGCAATGAAGGAAGATGAATAAAAAAAGATACACATATCAATAGCTTTGCGCCATAGCCTAATGATCTTCATTTCATTTTAAATTAAAGCGGTGAACAGGATGATGATAGCAATAATAATGATATTTTATAGCATTCAATTAACATTGATATAACAATTAATAAGGTCTGCTCTATGTGCTTGTCTTTAATTTTGCATTTACATTGTACAAGAGAATTTGTTGAGGAAGCTATTTTAACAGCAAATATGTTTTTCAGCTTACCAGAATACTTCAAACCTACTTGCACCCCCACAATATCAAAGAAACATTGACCATCATTTAAAAAAATTGTTCTACCTATTTTCTCATACATATATTGTTTTAAAGTTGTGTTATTGATTAGTCTTTGCATATGTCTCACATTTTACATTTGACAACCAGATGATCAACACTTATTAGGAACAGGAGAACAAAGACCAGTGTCCGATATCGATTGGAACAATAAGGATTGGAGCAATGATGAAGGTATGTTTGAAAAATTCTTTGAATGAATATGTACAAAATTAATGGCATAGAATAGAAAGATTACAAAAACAAGATTCTCCAAACTTTTCCAAAAAATTATCCCACACACCATATCTTGTGAAAACCAACAAATTTATCAAATTCAGGTGATTTGTGTCTTAAAGCCCCAGTGCCAAGAAAATTGTCGGAATGAATGAAGGGCATTTTAAAGCCCTGAATTAGGAAATTTCGTATAATTTTCATTTTCTCTTCAATTTTGCCAGAAATTGTCTTATGTACATGTATCTTGTGAAAAGAACATTTTGATAAACATATTATCTGCTGAAATATGGACCTAGGCCATATGTTCCTTTTATCATTTTTATGGGGGTGGGGGAGGGGGTCTTACAAGGTACTTTAATGCATCTTATTAAACTTGCAACTATCAATAATTAATAATCCGCTGAAAAAAAGATAGGGGCGGGTAAAGGTACTTATGTAATTTCCACTTTTCAAATCATAAATTGTTGAAACTCTTCCAAATCTTCACAAATTAGCATTAAATTCATCATGTTAAATGATTTTCACATCTAGCGTACTCTGTGGTATTGATAAAGACTGCTTTGCCCCTCTGAACTTCAAAATAGGACATCATCGATTCATCCTGATAACATGTGTACAGGGTCCACTTTTTACTACAAATGGCACACACTGTGCCCAGATGTTGAAATATGGGATTAAATAGAATAACTCTACTACAATAACCACCTGAAGTTAGATGAAGCTTGATTGCAATTGTAATTCTATGCTCCACATTTTAACATTATTAGTAAGATAAACTTTGAAATTGAAAGTTCAACGAAGGTCTGATTTCATGCTCTTTGCATTTTGAAACAAACAAGTGACACAAATCCCCTTTTTTTATTTGGGGAGAGGGGTTGCTTTGCATTTTTTAATGAACTGATCCTTCACCCCATCCCTATCCTCATTCCATGATCTGTTTAATTTTGAAAAATAAAGAATCAAACATCATTGCCCCCAATCTACTTGTTTACAATATAAGGTAACCAGCCCCAACCCATCCCTCCCAGCAAAACTACTATCTCTTAATTTTTCCCTCAAAATTTTGAGTTTCAAATTCCACTCACAACAAGCCCTCCATCAGCCATTGGTAGATCTTGTTTTGTTATTTTTTTTTCTGTTACATTTAATTACCAGACATTCAGCACTCAGGTACAGAAGAGCAAAGACCAGTGTCAGAAGTAGACTGGAACAATGAGGATTGGAGTAATGATGAAGGTATGTTTGAAAAATTCTTTGAATGAATAAATCCAAACTGAATACATACAAAAGAAAGAAAACAAAAACAGGGTTCCCATAATCAAGCAATAAAGAATCGCCATGACTTTAAGGGTAACTCCACACAAAAAAAGCTTTTTTATTTTGATTAACCCTTAATTGCTCTGTATATTGCACTCCTTTTGCGAAGTTTATTTTTTGAGATTCTTTGGAGTGGTTTAAAAACTCTTTGCTCTTTTTCACCCATATAAATTGTTTTCCGCTTATTGTATGAAATAAAGTTTCACACAAAATTGTCAGAAATTGAATTATGATTTTAGTGTCCCACATTTTGGTAGGAAATATTTTAGGTGTACGGTGCAAACAATGCAAATGTTTTGAATAGCCCTTTTGTAGCTTGTTGGCGTGTGAATGCATGCATAAACTAAAGCAGATTACAAAAACTCGTACATAACTCAACATTTTCCTATGTAAAGAGTGTCAATAGCCCGCTAATAATCAAGTGGAATGTGAGAACAATACAAGCCCTCGGCTTTCATGGGATATCCTTGTCATTGTATTTTTCATGCATTATGACAAATAAAATAAAATCAAATCAAATCAAATGACTCCAGAGTTAATCCGTAAGATATAGAGCACAAAGAGTGTTATTACAATTGTGTGTGTACATTCATGTATTTGGCTCTCACGTGTAAGCTTGTACACAGGCATGGGGCAATTGACGGATTAAAAGTGGAACATTAGATGAAAAAGAAAAAAAAACATTTTAACCAATATTAGTAACATAAGCACATTATTTTTTATCTTTTACATTTGATAAACAGATGTGTATCATTCTAGGGCAGACAAACAAAGGCCAGTGTCAGAAGAGAATTGGAACAATGAGGATTGGAACAATGATGAAGGTATGTTCAGTGGAACTGCTACAATGATGTTGAAGGCCAATACATGTATTTTGACTTTGGTTATGTAAGAACTGCTTATTGTAAAAAAAAAAATTATCACTACATTAAGGGTTGTTGAGTATGATACATATTGTATTATGTTTAGATGAAACTGGAATAGAAATGTACTTAAATATTTAAAGGGAAAGACTAGTTTTGGGAGGAGGGCGCTTCAGATATTTAACTAGATTGCGAGCTGCAGTAAAATTATTACCATAATGCATTTTTTCAATAGTAAATTAGAGCATGTTCATAGTTTGTTTGAATGAAATCGACCTAGAAATGGCTTAATTATCGCAAAATAAAATAACCTGGTGCGGTCGTACTTCCTCACGGAACATGCTTCATGTACAAAATGTAAGCGAACCCACACACCGCAGACAATACCACCGATCGCACCGCCAATTTCAGGCCGACACTCTCCCGCGCCAGAGCACTTAGCACACCGTAGGAACGATGGCGTATTCACCTGTTTGACGTAAAATACAAAGAATACGAGCATAAATGTACTCCTAATATCCTACATAGATATATTTAGGCATGTAAAGCAACTTGCGAATACATCAGCTCATTTAACATCAATTTCTGAATCCTGGTCATTACGAATCTATACCTTTAAGCTGTGTAAAGTATTTTTTGAAAAATTGTCAAAATTCCCTTTTAAAGGGAAACTTAACACAAGAAAAATCTTGCTTTGATTAAATACTTGGTCTGGGCTAGATAACTCTTGCTTTGATTAAAAGCAGAAAGGTCAGACTAACAGATAAAGAAAAAAAATTAGGTAAATCTGCCAAAAAAATAAGAAAGTTATCAATATTTCAATGATGTGACTGAAGAGTGATAATTCATAAATTACTGTATGCAGTAGGACACAATACGTGACTTTTGGTCATGTGCTATGACGTGGATCATGTACTTTCTGTCTGTAAGCCTACTATAACTTATTGTTTTTAAAAATCTGTTTTAATCCGTCACATTTATTTTTTGCAAATATTCAAAACGTTGAATCAATGTATTTGTACCCATGTATATATCGACAATTTTTTTTTTTAACGTTAGCTGGTTGAAAAATGAGGGTTTTAAAACAATAAGAATAATAAACTACTTGCAGAGAAGTGCATGATATACATCATAATGGCCCAACGTTGCCAATTTTACTGATTACAACTATTGGGTTATATAATTGAAATCCTCATAACTTTCTTATTTATTGTACGATTTTCTTTTTTTGTCTCTGTTTGTCTGATTTTTCTGCTTTCAATCAACTCAAGATTTACCTGGCCCAGACCAAGTCACTTACAGCGGACAAAGTAGTTGAACAGATCAAAGAGGTTGACACAATTTTGATCAAATAAAGCACATTATTTTATATCTTTTACCTTTGATAACCAGATGTTCATCACTCAGGGACAGAAGAACAGAGACCAGTGTCCGAAGTAGATTGGAACGATGAGGATTGGAATAATGATGAAGGTATGATTGAAAAATTCTTTGAATGAATATATCCAAAATGAATGGCATAGAAAAGAAAGATCACGAAAGCAAAATTGACATGATCATTGATAATTCCATCAGTAATGCATTAGAGTATTTTAAAACAGAGTTGGACCTTCCTTGAGACTTTGTGTGGTCTTCCTTAAAAATCCCCTGAACTTTTCAAAAAAAATAATTCACACATTCTGTGAAACAGAATGAATTCCTCAATCCAGGTGATAATGCCTATAGCCACAGGTGTAAATTTCTTAGTATAACACTGGATGAATCAGTAATGATTATCTTTCAATTGTCAGGAATGTTAGTCATTTAAACAATTTCTGATGATTTTTTTTTCGCTCTTTTTTGATTGTGTCATGATGTTTCTGAAACATATAAATTTTAGCACATTATTTTTATGCCTTCGCCACCGTAAGATGGTGCCGGAGGCATTATGTTTTGGGGGTAATTTCTGTCCGTCCGAAATATAATGGTTACCAAAATAACTTTAGAACTGCTGGACGGATTTTGACCAAACTTGATTCAAGTACGTATAACCATATGACGATGAACTGATCAGATTATGGGTTTAGGGGGTCAAAGGTCACAGGACCAACAAAATTGTACAAAATCACCCAAAACAGCTTGTTACTATGATAACTTCAGAACTTTTGGAGGGATTTTGCCCAAAATTGGCTCAAGTATGTATTAGCATGAGAGGATTAATTGATTAGATTTCAAGTTCAGAGGATCAAAGGTCACATATCACAGGACAAAAAAAGATATTTGAACAAGCTTGGCTCAAATATGTATTAGCTTGAGCAGATGGACTGATTAGATTTGGGGTTCATAGAGCCAAAAAACTTATAAAAATATCATCCCAAAAGCTTGTTATTGCTTTATAACCTCCAACAAATCAAACCAATTTCTTTCAAACTGAGCTCAATTATGAATTGTCATGTGAGGAAGAATTTGGGTTAATGGGGTCAAAGTTCATAGTGCCCCAAATTTGTACAATCACCCAAAATGTTTCATATTTCTAATGCCATGGAACAAGCAATGATTTCTTTCTGATCACGTGATGGCCAAAGCATACATGTAAATTTCGACCATGAGTGGTCGCGGATGCATCTAGCCTTTCAACATTTGATAACCATATTTCACTAACGTGGAAAAATAAGATTTACAGATACAAAAAGTTTAAACAATATTTAAAAAGTTAAGCTCATTGTTTTTTATATTTTTCATTTGATAAACAGACATCGATCATTCAAGGACAGAAGAGCAAAGACCAGTGTCAGAAGTAGACTGGAACAATGAGGATTGGAGCAATGATGAAGGTATGTTTGAAAAATTCTTTGGAAAAGCTCCAGATCTATTCTAAGCAATTCAATCCTACATCTTGTGAAAACAAATATCAAATCAAGGTGATTCGTTTTAAAACCCTCAAAAGACGTTGCCTGTCTGCAACGTGAACTTTTGACACTACAGGATTTTTAGAGAATTCTCTTTCACTCACTCCGCAACCTTTATGACCAATTTTAGGATATTCGTGTGTACTGTAAGTGTGCAATAAATACTTGTAAAAGAATTTTGAAAAATCTTGTTACCACAATAAATTAAGATCAATTGAATAGATTTCTACCAAACATAGCTCAAGTATATATACACTTGGGAAGATGAATTGTTTAGATTTTGGTTTCATTGAATCAAAAGCCCCTAAAACTTTAGGAAAAATCACCCATGATGTAAGTAGCTTGTTACTTACAGTGTACCTATTTATTCATTTATTTATTAATTCAAAGTACTGTTCTGCCTGGAGGCTCTCTATATACTGCTATAACTTCAGAGCAATCAAGCTGCTTTCTATCAAATCTGGATCAAGTGGGGCTTTGCATAAGCATGGGAGGATGGATTGATTAGATTTTGGCTTCAGGGGTCAAAGTTCAAGGGTCACATTGCCAGGAAAGTGGGGGGGGGGGGGGGGGGGGGGGGGGGGGGAAATATCACCAAGGATAGCTTCTTTATGCTACCGCTTAGAGTTAAAAATATTTAGATGATTGTTTCCAAACGTGGGTCAAGTATCTTTCTGCATGTGGGGATGAACTGAGTAGAAATTGGGTTTAGGAGGTCAGATGTCAGTGGTCATACTTGGTGCCTTAAAGCCCATGTATAGTTTTGGTAAAGATTAAAGAAATGTGAATTTTGGTGTTATATACCATGACATATAGTTTCTATACACATTTCAAGATCATAGCATAATTTTCTACGAGCGAATTCTTTTGAAAATTTGAATTTGACCGT
>BQKZ01006147.1:6784-17702 GCA_036244855.1 Temnopleurus reevesii | reverse complement strand
AAAAGTTAAGTAGAACGCAATTTCAATGGTTCTTTGTAATGCTATTGAAATCGGAGCCGACTTGTCATTGTTGTGTCCGCACAGCTGAATACACGGTGTACGGGTCTATTGTCTCTGTTCGACTTAACTTTTCAAAAATAGTTTATATTGTGTTACCTATATGATAATACTGATGATCATGATGAGTATTAGCAGAATGGACAAGTATATTGGACAAAGTAAACAATGTATTTTATGAAACGAAGTATAAACTATTTCCGTAAATTTATGTCGAACACCAATTCATTGCGCCTTTGTTATGCTCTTTAAAGAACCGGCTTGTGATTGTTATGTCCGCACAGTTTAATAAACGGCGCACGAATCTATTGTCCAAGACCCACTTTATTTTACGGAAATATATTGTGTAATGATAGCTTATGATCACAAATGAAAATATCGTCCCTGTTATGGAATGGGTACAAAAGCTGTAGAACAAAATAGATTTTACCCCAGTGGAAAATAATTTTGCGTATTGAATAAAATTATCGTATATAATGCGTGATCACCAATTATTACTTTCAATACTGAAGTACTATTTTGTATCTAGCCGTATCAGCGAATAAGGGGTAAACGCCGGGTAAATACCATACTGTATGTAAATTGGGCATCAGATCCCATAGAATATTGTATGTTAGATTATAGTCTGTTCTTGCTTTGAAATTCGATGTTGAACTAAATTATGTGTCTCAGTGGAAACATTAAATGTGCAGCTGCTTGATGTGATGCAAATTTATCCTGGTTGATGAGTATTTTTTGTTCATGTTTGGCTGTCAAACAATGCAAGCGCAGTAAGCAACGAGATACTCGTAATCAACTCTGACCTAGATGTTGTCATTAACCTATTGACTACTGAATTCTGTGATTCTCATAAACTTTGTGCAAAGACTACCCGGTTCCAGTATTCAATGGGTTAAATGAAGAAAAATGAAGATCAACTGACTGTGAAAATTTGAGCAAAATAAAAAAAATCGTCCAAAAGTTAGTAATTTTCAAAGTTATAATTAATTCATAGAATGAGAAAAACTGACCACGAAATATTAGAATATGAAAATTGAGCAAAGAAATTGGGGCTCCATCGGGATCTGGTTCGAATCCCGATGGAGCCCCAATTTCTTTGCTCAATTTTCATATTCTAATTTTCAAAGTTGTCATATTTACCTGTGACAGGCATCATTAAATTGGCATAATATGTAATGGCATCATGGTGAATTACCTCTTTACTTTGTACACAAATGTCAATATCTTGGTTTTTGCAATGGATACAGAATTTTGCTTTTCTCTGGCTTAACATGATATAGTCATATTAATTTTACAAACACTTAAAGGAGGACTCCAGACTAAAAATGATTCAAATTGCAAAAATCAGACAAACAGATCAAAAAAAGTTTGAGCGAAAACGGACAACAAATAGGAAAGTTATGAATTTTTGAAAAATATCTTAAGATTTCCAAAATAGTTATATTTTCGGCCAATTTGTAACCATAGATCACGTGACATGACGTGTTGATGACGTAGGTTCTTAACTTCTCTAGAGTGAGTGTATTATATCTGGTTTTTTTAATGTTCTGTTTAAAAGCCATTGGGCGCAAAAATAGTTCCTTTTCTCGACGAATTCATCTCGTTGAATATATATTCTTGATTATACCTTCTGAAATATTGTTTACGAAGAAAAGATAACAAAATTATATGAATATAAATATGATTTTAATAATCAATATGTTTAATAAGAAATATGTATTTTGTGCTATAATTACGCTTGCACAGAAGCAAACTAATATTTGCTACTGTAAATTCTAGTAAAGGAATGCTCTTTGGATTTACAATGACCAAATGATACAAAAAAGAAAATATGATTTGAAAAACAATAACATACATTGATTAATTGTACAAAAACAATATGATATAAAAGAAAATGAGTATTGACAAATTAATTTTTCATATTTATGCAATCAATTTATAGCAACATTGAAATCGATAGAACAAAATACGTCATTGAATTAATGTTGAAAATATTTAAATTCTCTTAATTAGAGCAATTCTTTATTTGACTAAATCTTCTCCTTATTGATTGATTATTAAAATCATATTTATTCCATAATTTATCATTTCATCTTTCATATAAAATTTATTTTGAATATATATATTTCTTGAACATAATTACTTGATATGTATTGAACATTATACATCAACAAATTTTCTCTAAAGATTAAAAAGACGGATTAAAAAGCAATTATATATAATAAGCCCATTGTAGAGAAGTGACGCACCTACGTCATCACTATTTGATGTCACGTGATGCAAAGTTGACAATTTGCTAAAAATATAACTATTTGAATTATTATTAAACACCCTTCAAATATTCGTAACTTTCTTATTTATGGTCCGATTTTGCTCAAACTTTTTTGATATGTTCGTCTATTTTTTGCGCTTTTAATCAAAGCAAGTTATTTTTGGCCTGGAGTAACCGTTTGAAAAATAATTGTGATGATCACTCATAATCGATTTGGAGTGAATTCATGCACACATTTAACGCATGATGAATTATCCATGTATGACATCACGGATTGTGCCCGAGTTGCAAACTCAAGGATGCCCATGAAAGGTTAAAATGCAGACTTCGAACATTCATAGCTTTTGAACGAATTATCCGATTTTACCCCAAAATTTCTACATTCACTGACGACACAGCAATGTCCCAGCTAGGTCCCCCTTCAAAGACTCGAAGAACAAAAACAACAACAATGCATATAAGTGTTACTCCCGAGCAGTGTCATATAGCGACGCAAGTTGAAAATAAAGTAATTAGATGGTAAAAACAAATGTCGAAATAAATTGAGGAGAGCTAGACAGGAAGAGGACTAGAAAGAAGTATTTTAATGATAAAAAGAATCTTCCAAACTTCCAAAACTTTTGAATGAAAAATCTGATGTCGACAAACTTTTACAGTATGATGTTTCCCATTTAACACTCTTCTTATAAATCTATTTATTTTATTTTACATTTAAAAAAAATGTTCACACTTTCAACATAAAATGGTATTAAGATTAAGTTATTAAGATTTAGTTAGATAGAAACTAACATATCAAGGTATCTGAAAAATGTTATTGCATTCTAATCGATGAAAAATAAACAAAGAATGCAATATCAAAATAAGGAAATTATACAAGCAGAATCAAGATATATATGAAAATTGAATAACGCGTATCACTGTACTATGTCGGCTACATTTATTATTTCATCTTTTTAAGCACTAAACGTTATTTTTTAAGCCTATTATGTTCAGCTTAGGCTACACTTTCAACCATTTAAGTAGGACTTACGATCTGACAGTTGATAAACGAAAACAATTTTATACCATGCCATTAACATCTGAATAGCAAAGTGTATTATATTATAGAAATGGGGAGTATGCAAGAAAACACCAAGGCTTTGGGGTCAATTCGTTCCCATCCCTCATACATTTTGTGATCGCACTATGAGCATTTTTGTTCATTGTGGGACTCGATGAATATTTATTTTCAAGTCTCGCAAAACTTTAAAGATCATTTTGTGAAAATTGGGCATACGATTACATCGCTGCACCATTTTTTTTTACATTTATTTTCTACAAAATCAATAAAATAATGATTTTGGTCACCGCAGAAATCGCAAATAAAGATATGCTCACGTTTATTGGCCCAACTACATATATCTTAGCATAAACATGTCTTTAACAAACGTTAAAGGGAAACATTCCTTTGCTATAAGAAAATGTAGAACAAAATAAAATTACAAAGGAGAAAGGTTGATCCAAGTAGATAATGAGTTTTTAATCCCATTTTTACAGCTCTCATTGGTATCTTTGATTTGGCAAACTTGGAATTACGAGTAATATTAATGAGAACTTATGAATAGAGAACTTATTAATTGACAGGTCCGTGAATTCATTAAAAGAAGTTCAAGATGAGATATCCTCGACAAACTTGTTCAAATGTTGCAGAATTGATTTGGATATTTCATATTCAAACCAAGAAAACAAAAAGCAAGTTTTAAAAAAGTGGAATGCAGATTTTTTAGTTAAAAGTAAATGTGGAGTTTTGCATGATGACAGCAAACAGTGTCAAATTTTCTACCAGAGTTGTCATTTTACGAATGCCTAACAGAGAGGTGTATATGGAAACTTTGAAAATTCAAAATGTGGATTATCATATATTACTCAAATATTTACACAAATTTTACACTAAGTATTCTAAGAACTCCAGGGGCCCGTAACATAAAGCTTTGCAAGCGATCGTACGATTGATATCAATCGCAAGTCTATGGGAAATCATGTACTAAAGTTTACGATTGATTGCAAATTTGTTTTATGTTACGGGCCCCAGAAGTGCGATGTATACCAGTGATAGAAGTATCATATTACCTGCATAATGCATTATCATTGCTACTGTTCTAATTATATTGCTTATCTTGGCTATAAAACATTATCGATATTTCGTAACTAACATACAATCATATCAATTTTGCAATGAAGATTTTCAGTTTTGTTCATAGTTCGTAATATTTACACATTTAACATGTACGTGTATGTTTTTATTTTTTGTCCTAAAATTACAAATGCTAGTAACGCGCATTTGTACAACGATGCTGTCAATTCTTGGTGATAATCATATAATCGTTTATCAGATTCATGATGTAGTGCCATAATCATCGAAGTTGTTCGATGTCAATCCTCATCTTTCTTCATCTCGTCTTCTTCAGGTTTAGTGGTCCGAAAGATGGCGGCACGAACCTAAAGTATTTAGGAAAAAAAAACATTGAATGATATTATGTTTTAGATAAACAATATTGTGGTTCAGCCAGTTTTACGATTTTATTAGGCAATTCAAAATTAGAAAAAAGCTAATCTAAGTTGAAAATAGAGCCTGGTGGCATTTTAAGATTGCCGTTGGTTGACCGCTCTACCCCTTGACCACCCCCTTTCCCTCCCACCCCAAGCCCTGATTTGTCTTGATATTTTTAGGTCGTTCCTTTTATTTTCCTTGCAGCACGTTATCCCTGAACGGTGTTGGTAAAATTTCTTTAAACCTACCCAAGACCATATTTACAATTATTTCAAAACTTACCTAAATTAGAATTAAAAACAGCTAGAACACAATGAAAAAGATGCCTACAATATACTTGATACTTGATTAATTGCATCATTTTCTTTTGGTTGGTAGAAGGTCCTAACCTCCCTCCATTTTGGTTTGTCTTACACCGTCAAATTAATGAACGCTGAAAAATCACTTAATTTCACATCTCGCTATCACTTCCCTTTAAAGGTATTTGATTCATCACTAACATCTTCGTTATGTACTTTTCTTTGGAAAATATGTTCCTCTTCCTAACAACGCAAAAGTGAGTCTTAAATTCTTAACCCGTTTACTACTTGAGCCAGGTAGTCGACGCACAAAAATCACAGAGTTCAAATCAAATCAAATAAAATAAAATCATTTTATTTTTCAGTTCTTTTGAGAGTTTAAATATATAAAGTCATAAATAGTAATGGTAATATGACAAAAGAAAAGAAAGAAGATCACTAGTCAATGGGTTAAATCACAGTGTAATGGCCCTGATTGCAGATAAAATGGCTATATGTTTTTTTTCTTGATTGTCCCCTCTTGGGACCATCGAAGAAATGAATTGAAATATTTACAAATCAGGTCAACATAACAATGTTCAGCATATAAAACGATTCCCGATATTAAAATATAACTTCTTTACTTCATTTTCATACCATGCGTCCCTTAAAATATGCAATGCCATACCTCTGGGTTCAGCGGACAGTAGAACACAAAAACCAGCAAACCCTGTATAAAAACAAAAGAGTTTAAACGTATAAAGTGCTATACCGATAATAATAGAAGCTACTTGTATAGCGCATGGGTCCACCTTATCGGTTTTCATGGCGCTGAAAGTTATTATAAATTGAAATGATACAACCTATTTTAAGATCAAATCGTAAGTAGACTATGTTCTTTTTTGTATAAAACACCGATTCTAACATCAAACGCTAATTCTTCATCAATATTTAAAAAGCAGATTTTTTTTATCTCAGATTTTCTGTTTAATGATTCATATGTGAATAAATCTTCATTCAATCACTATTACCAACATCATCATCATTATTATCAAAACTATCAAAAGTTCAAAAGTAACTCACGTGACTTTAAAAAAAGTGCCCTTTTTCCCCTTTATCTTTTAAACTAATGCGTATTCATTCATGCATAGCTATCTTTATCATGCTTATTTTTACACAAATATTATATTAGATGTTAGCCCTGGTCACATAGGGCCCCGGAAGCAACACGATTCAACACGACTCTTTGTTCTGAGGCAGTTAACCATGAATTAAGAAAGAGTTGTGTTGAATCGTGTTGCTTCCGGGCTCCTATGTGACCCGGGACTTACTAGAAACTACCCCATTATCAAGGGTTTAACCCTAAAAAGCCCAAGCTATTTTGATGTCTCTGTAGCCCAAGGGGGGGGGGGGGGGTGGCACATAGTGCCTCCCTCGAGAACTTCCACAATAATTAGCGGATTGGGCTAAAATTTGACACAGATATGAAACAAGTCGTAATGTACAATTTGGTACCATCAAACTTAAACAAGGCCACCGTTTGAGGGCGCCATTCAATAAAATACATTAAAACAGGGTGAATTTTGTCATTTTTCACATATGGTCCATTAAAAGCAATATCATGAGCTGAAATATAACTGAAATGTGATTTTATGCCCCTCAATATCTTAGGAACATATTCCATGACTTAATTGAACATTTTAGATGCATTTAGGGGTCAAAATATGACAATATATGCATCATATCACATTAATCACAATATTGATGATAGAGGGCGCCAAAAAGATTTTAAAAATCTCCTGTTATTCCTTGAAATTTCCAATTTTTAGGCTGCAATCTTCATCAAAGTAATCTTTAGGAATTTCTGGAAGTGTCTTAGCTAGTTGTATTTGCATTGAGCTCGAAAAAGTATTTTGAAATATTTTATTGAATATCTATGTAAAAAAATGACTAAAACAAAGAAAAACAAAAGAAATTTGTCGGAAACGTGTTTTCTGTTCGATGTACACAGGAGAGGGCAAAATCAAATTAAAAAAAATCATAAATTGCAACTATTTCCAAGAATTTTGGGACGATTTGGAGCTAAAAAAAAACTGAAATTATTCGAAAAATGGCCAAACATGCCTTTTGTTTTATGGTTTCGGGATAGTAATAGAAATGGTATCATAATGCCTGCAACAAGATTTTATGAAAGTTCATAAAATTTTAGCGTAATCGGACGGCAGCTGCAGGAGTGGTTTTCGATAATGTGGTAGGTTTTCTTTAGGATTAAAGAAGGTAACAACTTTTTGTTGAGTGTGTTTATATTACAATAACACTTGGGAGACATATTTACATGCATCATGTTGAATATGATGTAGAGGTAGTCGAATGCGAGAATGGACTTGAACACGAGAAGGGCATGCGATGACCACGCGATGATGACTACGACCGAGAGGATGAAAGATGAAGAGAGGCATAACCTATTGAATGGAATATTGAAGAAAAGGGTTATGATAAGAATTGCAATAACAATACTGAATTCATCATCATCACACCAACAACAAAGTTAAAAAGAGGAATGTTTTAGAATGCAGGAAATCATTTGTTTCGTGAAAGTAACAATATTCATAATGATATTAACCCTACTACCGTACATTTATAGATCAATCTTATCTTAACTTCCTTATTGTCGGTCATTACACTTCTGACTTTATCATAATGAAATTGAGTGAAACATGATAACAAAAAAATGTTTGAAACAGATTATCAAAACTGTATCAGAGCAAGATTTGGAGAATTTGGCCCATCGAAAATATTTCTAATTGGCTGTTTTTTTTCAATAATTATTTTATTCTCCATTCATTGATAACACATACATAACAAATATACATCAAATACAAAAAAAAAAACACAGAATAAATGTCATCGTACCTCATAATGTTATCAAACATAGTATAGACATCGTAAAATGGTACCTTATGAAATGTTTCCTTTTGTTTGAATAATAATTTTATTGATAACTAAAATACAGAATTGAAATTATATGTATATAAAAGACTCAACAGAACAATTATAACTTTCAACTTGTGACCCATCACATTGGCCCCTCCTTCCCCCACCCTACCAGAACATCCCCCTCCCTAAGAACGAGGGCCTAATCCCCTCCCCCCTATCTACCCGAGTTGGGCTCTTCATCATAGGGAAATAAAACACATTGGAAGGCAAAAATTATATAGGCTGCTTCACGTCAGTCGAATCTTAAGTTCTTTTGGTCACATCTAATTCTCTATATTGTCCAATTTTCCCACGTCCTTAAGTGTAACGGGAATGTATTTCTTCCTAATGCCAATTTTCTTTCCTCTACCTCATCATCCTTTAGTTTTCTCTTTATTTATTTATTTTTTTTTTATTTCTGATGGATTATCTTTTGATCTAAAAATTATATACTTCACGAGAATTAGGAAATGATTTAATAATTGCTCCTGTCCTTGATTTGTTTATTTTTTTTGCCAAACAGTACCTCCTTCCACGCTAGGCTAGACAAGGACATGAAGTCTGAAATATTATTAATACTATCTTGGTTTCCCCAAATTACATCAACTTATTCGCATTCGTAACATCCTCGCGCGATATCAATGATTTTTTAATTAATAATTACATTTAAAAAAATAGTATGCTATGTATGTATTGTGAAAGTACGATCTTAGACATTGCATTGTTCTAAATCACATGACCTTCACAAGATCAGCCCTTTGATTGGACAGGATATATCAAGCCCGTGTGTGGATAATGAATGGAGGAAACACGTGTTCTTTCTTCATTTAAAAAAAGGACACTGCAAACATGTATCGATAACAGCTACATGATCTGTTAGACCTCTTTGCGCATTGAATGGCGCGCAGAAGTGAAGTATTTGTAATTCTTTGCAAAGATAGAAAGATAAGGATACCTGACCCTGTTGCGTAGCTTCTCAGCCCACTCCGCATAAACTTCATTGTCTCCTCTGCAATGGTCATCCATTTTCACAAGGTACACGACTGTGCAGATCGCAAGGATGAAATTCATCTGAAAAGTAGATTAGGTGGGTGTTACTCATATTAAAGTGACGATTGTGCAGTTGCAGTAAGAGCCAATAAAAATTGTTGTTTCGCGCGCGTCCTTCATAAATGAAAATCGTGTTCAAGATTGTATCTTATCTATAACTGATTTGCTTGCAACCAATTGCAATTTTCTAGTACACAATCAGTCAGATATGTATTAATGAGATTAATTTATCGTATTACTTGTAAAGAGAGTTGATCAGTTGTATCACCATGTGCAAATGTAGAAAGCTGCCTACTCCATTAGATAAAACGGAGAACGTTGCCTACTTTTTATATCAAAATTGTTTAAGATTAATTCATTCATACTTGGACAACGAGGAAGGACATCAAAGTTTAGAAATAGAAAACTGCACGCAATTCGCATTTCAGCTATTTGCCAAATTCCATATTGAATTAAATTAAATTGAATATTTCAAATGTATGTTTTGGAATATTTAAACACGATTTACAATGCCGTCAAACATGACAACCGTTTGCAATAAAAATCGGTCCCAGTTGAAATAAAAATGACGTGGTTTCGTGTGATAAATTAACGGAACTTAAAGCAAAAGAAATGGTGGCGCGAGGTCATTTAAATCAAAGAGCCCTACATTATAGTCCTTATGGCCAATTTTAAAGTCAGCGCTCGGACATAATGACAATTTTGCTTTAAGCGAAGTGGTAAGAGAGAGTGGACGTTTGTGTAAATAAGGAAACTTCATTTATTATTAAAAATCAGTGTTGAAATGTTCGTTTTCATATCATCCATAACACCTGCACCTCATTCACTGATCTCATGGATTAAAAAAAAAAACCCGAAATTGACTACTGGCCTAGAATAGATTTATCGTACAAAATGTTTGATTCAGAATGAACAGAACATATATATTATTACATACCACAAGAGCAATGATGATGAAGGAAATGAAGAAAAGGTACACGTTCTCAGTCTCAACAAGCCAGCAACTAGATAGAGGAAGGAATCACATTAACTGCAGTAAGTGTACTCCCTCAATCCATATCAAATTAAAGTGTGAAGAACATGACGCTCACGATTTAGGAATGCATTATATAAATAAAGAAAAGTAAGCAACATCATATACATAGCACTGTCCCTGTTCTAATGTCATAAAATATTTGCATGTTTAGAAAAAGGCTAATTTAAAAATAAATTAAATTCATTTATCGCATATACGATGATACCTTATTAAACTTGACGGCCCGTATTCTGAGGTAAGGTTTTACCTAAACTAGAGTTTAAATCTGTGGTTTAAGTATGGGAAGCCAAAAGAGGCGTGAATCTATAACAGTCGATGTTTAATTTACCAGCACATTTGGAGCTCATAGTATTAGAACTGTCTCGGAATAAAAACTTCAATAGTTTTCTACATTATTAGAGCATGGGAAAAGAGAGCAGTCAATATAAGAATTACACTTTGTAAATAAAGTTTTGGCACTTTTGGTAGTAGACCAGGTTTAACTTAAACCTCGCTATCGGAATACGGGCCAAAGGATCTAAATTTAACCTTAGCCATTTCAAACACTTTTAGGCTCTTCATCATGCTCACAGAAACCTTGAGGTTCCTTGGGCAAGTACAGAACCTCTAGGAAACAATCCAAATACCGGAAAATGAAAGACATTCTATTGTGGCGAAATTCTTATAACGTTTGACATGTCCCTCGTCATCGGTATTCCAAAATGACGAAAACGAAATAT